>JABASI010003001.1:0-17751 GCA_019776505.1 Tomocerus nigrus | reverse complement strand
TGTCAATATATTCCCTGTAACAGATATACATTGAAGGGGTGTTGTTTTCATTTTTACTGTTTACATTATACAGCTTACAATCCCTGCCGTAGCACCAAAATCAACGTCAGGCGAAAGTTAATGAATGTTTGGTGAAAGTTTCATGTAGGGTTAGAGAACACACATTAGCACTCTGTCTGTAGTACAGAGTCTGTACTCTCTGTACTACCGACCGTATGGTAACACGTTAGCATACGGAAATAGAAAGCCATATGTCAGCTACGCATATTCACATTTCCCTCATTGTTATAATAATATGTATTATACCTATGTCCATTTATTAGGTAATTAATAAGCTGGCCATACAAAAAATCAATAGATCACTAATTCAAAAAATATTAAAAGCATTCAACATCGGATAGCCCAAAAGTTAGTTTCAGCACGACTGTATGGCTTTCACCATGTTAAACAGATTTCTCCTTACACTACTAAATCCCGTATGAAACTTTCACATTCACATAATAGCTTGTGTCATCATTACTTATAATGCTTTCTTGTGCTTGTACTTGTATTATTATTGCTGCTTGTGTCATTATTCATTGGCTTTCAATTGCAGACAGAACCCAGAACCGAGATAGTGAGACTGAGTGAACTTTATTTCATGTTACGTTACTGAGTCCAGTAATACAAGAAGAAAATGGAACAAACGATTGAATTTATGCACTATCACTGAAGGATATCATATTGAACCCTTATGTATAACACGATTCCCTACTTTTGAAAAATCCTTTAAAAATGTTTGTCCAGTTGTCATAAAAATTATATTTGGATTTCTCCATTACTTCCCGGCTACCTTTGCTATCCCCAACAAGTGGGTTTTCTACAAGAGACATTCATGCTTAAATAATTATCTATTTAGTTAATGAGTCTTTTAGAGGCTCACATTTTTATAAGCTTGTAATTTCATATTTTCATGAAATTGCTGTTCAATCCGTTCATTCAAGAATTCTCACAGCAGAATTTAACTGGCAACCTCTGTGAGGCTGTAGACTAAGGCCTATTGTGAAACAAGGTTGTGAAACTCATGAATGGGTAATTAGTAATAATTCCAAATAAGTACACTTACTGAATATAGCAATCAAAGAGACTATATATGGAAGGACACCACCATAAAACCAGGCAGCAAAAAAGATAACTATGACAAACGACGAAGCCCATCGCCACAATTTTATAATGAGCTTGAGCAGCGTTTTAAGGATGGTTTTCACAAACGTGCGAGACGGACATTGCAACATTGATGAGCTGGTGGAGGATGAAAGTACAGTTGGCTTTTGCTTCTTGTCCCCCTTCACAACCACAACCATATCTTGCACTTCGACCAAGTTCGTCTGCAACAGATATAACAACATATTAATTTTAAATGACCTAAGTTGAATTAATCGTAAATCGTATAGTGTTTATATTGCTGAGCAGAAATAGTCAGTCAGTAAGTAATATAAATTATTTTGTAATTGGCAGATGTTGATGTTGTTGACCATGGTCAGGTCTAGCCACTAGCCACCTCAACGCAAGTAGACGAATTACATTGAGTTAAGTGGGTAGAAGATACTAAATAACTATTTAGTTATCAAAAAAGAATACACACTTGATAAAGTAAGCGACTAAACTATTGCCATTAGCTATTTTCAAAAAGGGTAGAAAACAACAATGTCGTTATCTGTAATTTGATAATTGAGACGACTGCCACACTGCAACTGCCCGTACTACTTACACTAGTGGGATTATACAAGTTAATTTTAAAATTTATGATCTCTTTCGATAACTTTATATTATTCAATTATCGATGACGATAACTGAAATTATTAAATATTCCTAAATAGATCACAAACGGATAATTCAATATTGTCCATCTCATTGCAGCGCCGCGGCTAGTCAAAACATCTAAGACCAATACTCATTTGCCCTTACCTTATCCTCCACAGTCGGTGGAAGCATATGCGTAGTGTTAGTGAACTCCAAATTACAATCTGCAAAAATAATAGAATATCATACTTAGCAATTGGTTTTCTTTTCCTATACACAATTTACAAACAAGGGACTCTAGGGTTTTGTGAGTTTACTTTCACTATTAAGTATAACTGGTACAGGGTCATTAAAAATTAAGGGGGTGAAAAACTTTCTCCATTTTCAATCTATCATGTCATCATTCTCATACATTTGTTTCCATTTCAATTCCCAATCACACAAAAACGCATAACGCATTAAATAGCTCATAAGGACTAACGGAATCGTCAACAAAGGTAATATTATTGTCACTTTTCCTGTCTCAGATTCTTGATTCAGAGAACATGGAGAAAGTCGGGAAAGCATTATTAATGGATAAAGGCTGATGAATTCCGAAGGAAAAAATAAAAACATATCACAACATGCTATGAAATGTTGAATAGCTTACCACGTCATGTTACTTTAATTAAAAGTTATTTTAGCTTCCAGCCAGCCAGGCAGATTGAATGCAACAGTAGGGTTAGAAATATTATGAAATTCTCAAGTTCAAACGACTTTCTCCACTTGGAACTAATAAATTCATACAACAACACAATTAGTGTTAGGAAACTTAAAATTACTACAGCTTGACAGAAGTAATAAATCATAATGTTCACTCACCATTAACGAAATGGAAATATTATTGTACAGCCATTATGACCCCCTGAAGTTTCACTGCACTACACGAGTTAGCGACTGCCAATGAAATAGAACCCGATTTGTTGACTAATTGTTGCTGTTCAATAGTAATCTCTACAGCCGCAGTTGAGTAAAACGCTCTGATTGTCAGTTTGTCTTTATGACCTAAAGAAAAGAAAGCAACATTATTATGTAACGAATATTATAGCATGGCTATTTCTTCAATTTTTATACTGATACAACTTTGCTTGAACTCATCTACGCAAAAAGCTATTTTCTATTGTACATAATAGCATATACTTATACTTATATTGGTAGATTGTTATTACAGCAAATGAAATCATAATTAAAAAAATATTCGCTACATAATTTACTGGCCTGTTATCAACAATGCGAGTGTCTCACCAGAGGATCTTAGGATGTAGGACAGGGACTTTCCCCGTTGAACCTAATAATTGCTGTACTAAGCTAAAATACGTAATTTATGTAGGTATGTATGTATATGTAATAATAATTAGGTTGTATGTAGGTAGTCCATTATTTACTGTTCATTAATAATTAAATTATATTTTGTGTGAATACGCAGACACGCATAATTAGTAATTAGACACAACCAACAGCTGAGCCTATAGATTGAATTGTCGATTAAGTATAGCACTAACAATTTTTCAAAACTGAATATTCACTAAAAATACCTGTACCTCCTTTTTTGTTATAATTGTTGCATGTCAATAACAGTGATGTTTACTTTCGCTTTCAGCTTTGGTAGCCTTTCGGACTTACATAAAATATGGCAAATGTCCTTATTAGGCCTTCATCTGCAAGAAGATAATTCACTTGGTCGAGTATGAATATTCTACATTCGTTCAAATATTTCCTTCTAATTCCTTCTCCGATTAGGTTAACTAATTTGAGTTTTGATCACTACACTGGCAGTTTATGAGTAATATTTTTTGAAATCCAATACTGAAAAGAAATGTTTATCTAACTCTACCTATAGCCTATGACTATATTATTATAGTGATTATCAAGTCTTCCGCCAATTGAACAAGGAGTCCGTCTCATTTACTGCGTATGTACTCCGTCTCCGTGTGCTCAATGTTTTCGGTTTACTATACCATACCTAATTATTATGTTGGCCAATTTAGATTGGACTATTTTTGTCCAATGTATTTTATGTAAATGTTTGTAAGGTATATTGAAATGCAAATAAACACCTCTTTTCATCATAAATTGACACACTCAACAGAATTTTTAATAGATCATTTACAAGCAGCCACATTTTTTACTATAATTTGAAATTGAAAGAGCCAAAATAGTATGTGAAAGGAGAGAGCACATTTATTAGGTTATTTATGAGTATATGACAGTTATGATATGTCCATTATTGTCCATATGCTTATCAAACACATCAGTCAAAGCCGTCAAACACAATGGTATTCCGAGGCTGGGGACTGAGCGAAAATACTTTCCAACCTTTGTTTTTCACTCTTAATGCTTTCTTCAGTTAATTCTGCTATATATTTTTTCACTTTTAGGTAAAATTTGACAATTTTATTTTTCACGATACGTTTGCAGCAACAATTCGTGTTTTGTAGTAGTTTGCATTGCACGATTCAAAGATGCTAATTCAAATGAATACCAAGTTTTAAATGCAAAAGTTTTTTTTTAAATGTACCTAATAAACTATATTGTTCAGATTTTTAGCACATATGTATTAACCATTACCACGTCTTAGATCCGGGTGATTTAGCATTATAAGTAGTGATTTATTTTTCTTTCATTATCATAATAACTATTATCAATAAACAAGAGCATAGAAAATAGAAAGATTGGCAACTGGCATCGTTTAGGTACCTACCTATGATATAAGTTAGATAGAAATAAGTAAGGTGTATACCTATTGAAATAGAAAATATGTGGAATATTGCATTATGTATAATATGTATTAACAGATTTGGTCGTTTTTCTTTGATTTCTCTCCAAAGGATACAGAGGTGTCAGGTAAACGTTTTTTAACTTCAAGCCGGCATTCAGGAGACAACTGCAATAAACATAAATTATATACCTTGTTGTCCACAGTTTAACAGTAAGTTATTTCCGGATAAATGAAAATGTCCTATCCTTATCATTAACATTTTTGCTAGGAACATGATTTACTTAAAAATACTTAAGTAATAATTACCCCACTGCAGTCATTTGATAGGACACCTTCGTACCAATGGGTAGAAATAATTTCCAAATATTGCAAATGTGTCAGTTTAGAAAATGCATAATATCCAGTGACATCCGTTAAGATCGAAATGTGTGTATCAGTATTTTCAACTTGAATTATTAATGTCAACTTATTTAAATCTGAAAAAAATAGTAAACTGTTATTCCTTTCAAATAGGTGTACCCATATGCCGTCACACTATTCTCGAGTCTTAAGCAATACCTTGCAAGTTGCAAATTGACGTGGAATTCTTTTGGTTATCCAACTGCTGCTCTATTTCTTGTGTTAAATTGTGATGGTGCAGTAGCTTTTGGCATATAATTTCAGAAATTCCTGTAAATCCCGCATCTAAATTTTCGTCAGGGCCCGTTATTACTTTTAGGCTATTGAGTTGAACCCAAGAAGACCATAAGCACTGTAAAAATGAATTGCTCGGGCAGGCAATTTCTAAATCTGTTACATTTGGAAAGATTCTTGCCAATCCTGCTGGAAACATGTCATCTTCTATACCACTCGGAAGGACTAGCTTTTTCAAGGAAGTCTGTGGATTTGGATTTACCCAAAAAGGAAAGTATTCATTTAAGTTCATAAGTGAAGCACAACCATGTATAACTAAAACACGAAGATTAGGGAGCTGAGAATAATAAGAAATGGGAAAAACTGGTACAGATTGATCTTTATGTCGGTAGGCCAATTGCAGATACAATAAAGAATTCATTTTTGCTGGAAGTTTTAGTTTAAATTGCTCTGCATCTTCTTGATTTCGCTTCCTTTTGTTTAGCTTTGTTTGGAATGTTCTGAAATTCTGTAGACTATCTTTTTGAGTTTCAAGGAAATTTTCAAAAATATCACAGTCACAGTCTTTTGCAACTCCTTTCATTTCAAGAGTGACCAGTTTCATGCCATTTTCAGCCAAATTGATGAGAACATTTATGTTCGACCTATCCAAGATCTCACATTTCAGTCGTTTCAACTTGCTTATATTTTTAGCAGCGTATATCAGTCCAGTAAGCACTGATGCTGTTGCTGGAGAATGTGCGTTCATTATACCAGTTTGATTATCCCAGTCTCTTCGAGTGTCCGAAGAAATGATGATCTCTTCTAGATTGATTGCAGCTTGAAATAATGCAGCCAAAAAGTTTATTACTCGTATCCGTACTTCTTGGATAATTAAGCATTTTATATTTGGAAGTGCAGGTACGGTATCGTACTCTGAAAATAACTTTTGGGAATATACAGCTCTGTTTGAGAAACCTGCTATTTCTAAAGTGTGCAAACTAGGTAGACTTTTGACAAGAATTTCACTCAAATCAAAAATATTCATATCTTCCTTACTCATTCGAAGTTTCAAATATCTAATTGTAGGACCAAAAATTTCAAAAAATTCTTCAACAATCGGCTCCTTCACCGGTAAGTAGCTTAGAGAGAATTTATTACAAGGCAAATATAAACTTTTCTTCATAATATTGTTGAAATTCGAGAGTCGTTCCAAATGCTTTTCATGGTTTGAGGCTTCATCTCCAAAGCTGAGAATGTTACGATCTTGCATAGTTTGTTTTACTGTAGAGTGTGCGTACCACTGCAGACAAACTAAACGGCAATTTAAAATGTCCTGCAGTGACAATAAGTCAAATACGTAGTCCATCACCTACAAATAAAAACATGAAGACTTGCAAGAAAAAACTCACAATAAGTATGAAATTAAATGTCGCTGTTACTGCTTATTCATGATTTTCAATTGAATGGTATACTTACCAGATCATTCAAGAGTGGATTCATTTTTGAATTTTGGTTTTTAACTTTTGAGGGCATATTAAAATGGAGTTCTCCGTCGCTACGTTCTTTTGCGTCCATTGCGTGTAATGATGAAATGCTATTTTCCTTCCTAATAAAATGGTAAATAGGTAGCCTTACAATTATTATTATGTAATCAGATAGTTATTGTAAGAGAGTAAGGAACACATATTACGCGATCTGTAATATATTTTTGGTATTCTCGGTGTACATAATATGTCCATTAGATCTTCTACAATTCACCTTTGGCAGAATTTATTTCACTATGGTAGAAAGCAGGAAAGTAGGAAGTGAAAGCAGGTATGTGAAGACAGAAAGTAAATAAATACATAGGTACCATATGTCCTTTCTTCTTCCGCAAGGTCAATCGATAAATGGAGTGGTATACACGCGCAGGTTGTAGTATATTTATTATATAGACACTTTCTCCGCACTTTCTAAATTGCGGCCGGAGCTGCACCGCAATATTATTAGTAGTACCGGTGTGGCATCGGTGCATATTGTGCCCTAAATATTTTATGCGTGTTCCCCAAATTGTTTGTTTACAATTATTACTGATTACTGGTAGTTGATGTTATACTATAAATTAGGACATCTTAATAATCTAATAAATCTGATGTCTCAATCTTCGGCAATATTTAATTTTGTACGTCTACGTTATAGAATATTTCTTAGTACAATTATGTAACTATTTCGTTCAAAAAATCGAACCCTAAAATTCAATACAATTTTTTTATACACAGACGGCTGCTAAAGAGTACAAAATAGAAGAGAAAGTTGTTTTTCCTATTAACAAAGCTACATCGACTACTACTTTCACTAAAGAGAAAACTTCCTCCAGTGTAGATGCTTAATTCTTCCAGTGTAGTGTATAAGCTCTTTTACTCACTGATGGGATATTTGCAATAATTCCTTTAGTTAAGTTTCTTGTGTGCATGTTTACAATATTTATTTACTTGAATGTTAGCTATTTTCACATGCATCGGTTGACATTAGGGACAATATTATGTACCTACATAACGACAACGACTCTCATTGCCATCAGCATCTTCAGTATCAGATTAACACTCGTACTTCGTGAACCAGGATTGGCACAATGTACCGCTTAGTTAGACATTTAATAAGTAGGCGCAGTAACTTAAGGCCAGAGGGGTACATTGTGCAATACTTTTTGAAACGTATTAGTTTACGTATAGAGGCAAATTAATTATTCTTTAGGAGTGTTTGTTTTCTTAAAAATAAGTCGGGTATACTAAATGCAACCACATTTAGACATATTTTTCCTTTGCATACATTACACAAAAATTGCATAATGCCTGGGTGGAGGAACATTCTCAGTCTGTTCTGTTTTAATTATAACATTCAACATTCCCCACATCTTTATTGTGCACATTCAGCAAAAAATGCCTATAAAATATTTATGTTGCTCTAACGTTGAACGGTTGAAATAGGGACCCCAGCCCATAAATACTGTTGTGTTCAATACTCAATACATTGTGGCCGGTGAAAATGACGTTCTGGACTCTGAATATCCACTATCCACGTATAAATAGTTATGAAACAGTAGTAGGGGTAAATTAAAATGTTTTCCAGACCGCTAAGTTACAATCTTTCAAGAGTATGATGTTCTGGACTCTGAATATCCACTATCCACGTATAAATAGTTATGAAACAGTAGTAGGGGTAAATTAAAATGTTTTCCAGACCGCTAAGTTACAATCTTTCAAGAGAAGATGCAACTATTATAGATATACAGTACGCACGTATAGAGTCAGAAAGTCAGAACTTGCATCCCAATCTTACTAATTTCAAAGACATTTTGTAAACTACCCTGAAAATGAGCACAATTAATACAGAGAAAAACGACATTGACTATTGGGCTAAAAGATGGGTTGAAAACAGAACAGGATGGCACATGGATTCCATAAACCCAATTCTCATGAAATACTTAGAGGTGTTGACTGGTTCTTCAGCCAATTCCGATTCTGTGGAATCAAACTCAAGAAAGAAAATTTTCGTCCCTCTATGTGGTAAAACAAAAGATTTGGCTTATTTATTGAGTGTAGGCTACCAAGTTTTCTCCGTTGAAGGCGTCTTGCAAGCCATTCAAGAATTAGACAAAGAAAACAATTTCCAATTATCATTCGATGAGAATCAATCCATTTATAGCACTTCAGATGGAAAGCTAAAGATCTTCTTTGGGGATCTCTTCAAATGTCCAATTGAGAAATGGGGTCCGTTCGACTTCGTTTGGGATAGAGGATCTCTGATTGCTATGGATTACTCTGACCGATTGGATTATATCAAAGTCATACAAAGAAGTGTCCAGGATAGTAGTGGGAAATGTAAGAAAACTATTCAATCCTGGTTGTCAACTTTATTACTAATGTCAATGTCCATCGAGTTTGATTATAATTTAATGTCAATGAACCGATCATTTCAAGCTTTTATTATTTTATTTTCAATAGATGTACCTTTTCGCTACTTGCTAGAAGTAGTTGATTATGATCGCACAAAATTTCCTGGACCACCTCGACCTGTTGAAGGAAATGAAATGGCAGAGCTGTATTCAAGTTGGAGCGATTACACATTTTTAGAACGGAAACCATTGCCTGAAGGTCATAGTCTTCGCAATGTACCAGATATGAGATCGGATATTGGCCAAAGTTGGTTTCTTATTACTACGAAAAATTGAAATACACTTTCTACAAACAAACTTAATTGCAGAAGGGTTTATATATTTGTTAAGATTGTTAACTCCAGAATATTCTTAGACACATTGACACATTATGATATCCAAGGAAAGAAAAACATTTTATTTACCCAACTTCTCTGAGAATTTATGTAAGGAAAAATTGAAAATAATAAATATATAGTTACAATAAATACAAGAACAGTTTAGAATAACATCTTTATTGATTTTAAATCGGTAAGTAAATATTCATTTGTAATAACAATAACAATAGGGAAGGATACGATACGGATAAAAGTTGCAGCAGAAAGTAGTAGTAATATAATCCATGGGTAAAAATGGTAAAAAATGCTGCAAAATAACATGGGTACAAATAGTAAAATAATATGGGAAAAATGGTGGGAAAATAACATGGGAAAAATACTGGTAAAATAACATGGGTAAAACTATTTGTAAAATAACATGGGTAAAACTATTTGTAAAATAACATGGGTAAAACTAGTTGTAAAATAACATGGGTAAAACTAGTTGTAAAATAACATGGGTAAAACTAGTTGTAAATTAAGATGGGTAAAAATGATGGAATAAATAATAGAATGAAACTGTGCAAAATAATACTAAAATTGAACAAAATTAAATTGGGATAAAATAACGTGCTTGAAAATATTGGTGCTATTTGTAAACAAATAAGAATACTGGTGAAAACCTATGCATAAAATCTAAGTAAACACAGCTGGCAAATATGCAAATATATATGGATTACTAAATAACGTTTTGTTTAAAGTCATTTTCAAATTATATCAATTGTTCAAAATTGCTACTTCAAGGATGGCAACACAATCAACATCCTAAGTGTGCGTGTAACGAATAATACAAGCTTTACATGCATGTATTTAATTTTAATTTAGGTAGATGCTTTATCTTTAATGCATAAAATATACATTAGCTTTTGCAACATGTAAACATGCTTTTAGACAGAATATATTTGCGGCTAATAACGGTAACTTGGCACATCATAGCTCCTACTTGTGATGGATCTTAGCTGAAATACCATATTTCTCATTCTAGAAGTAAAATTAGTCATCATGCCAAGAAAGTTAGGTCGATTAACGGCAACGGGTATGTGAAACATTCCTGGATATTTTTGTGGCATACGAAAAGCCATAACGAAAGGACTTCGCTTAGCTCTAAGAGGGAAACTATTTGCAGTGAAAATCCCTTCTATATAAAAAAGTAATCAGTGAATTTATTTTCTATCTTATAATTGCTATTGAAGATTATAAATAGTGAAATGCACTGTGCCTCTGTACCTTTTAGTTTCGCAGAAGACGGAATGGTAATTCTAGAATTTGCACGAATACGATTGTAAGTCAGAATAATGAAACAGCAAAATGTGACCCGAAGGAACGTTTTCATTTTTTGTAGGTTGTAATATTTCGAATAAAATTATTTCTCGTGATCCTGTATTTGGTTATTTACAGAAAACAGTTGATCAAGGTTGCTGAATTGTTGATGGCAATATTATCTTTCTTTCCAGAAAAATGAAAATTTCTTGTTTGATGATTTCGGTTACTTTAATGCAGACAGCAGCACTTTCAGTTGTACATGTGCAATCAGACATTCAGAAATACAACTAAAAAACAACTTTGATCATGCCAATTTAAATTGCTGCTCCAAATTTTTTGCAATGATGTCGTTAAATGTAAAAGTATTGTCCAAAAGCCTACATTGACAGTATACATAGTGAGTACAAGGGATTGATGTGTGTTTCTAGAACACTAGAAACTCATGATGAACATAGTTCAGTAATTCCGTGTTTGATTACTAGCCTTGTATGAAAACGCACAAAACATGTATTGACAACAGTGCAAGAAATCTATTGAAATTCGATTCTCTACACTTTCTGCAAAGAGAAAGCCCACAAACACGCAATACCAAATTAGCGACGAATAACATAATGTTTCTGTATACTCGTACATTGCTAAGAATTCTTTAAAGCACTGATCCACATGTAAATGTGCAGGGTGATATTTTGTGGTCAATAAATAATATTTCAATAGCATACCTACATTACATACCTTACCTTGGTAGTTCAACAATACTTATTATGAAGTCATGATTAAATAAATAGATATATGCAAGGTGGTATAAGTAGTTGAGACTCTAAACAACTCGCGAAATATCAACTTATTTATATCAGGGTAGAAACAAGATGTAACTAAAATAACTCAGGAATAAGGTATGACAGAAAGCTACTATTTACATAAACGAAGGCGTATAATCCAAATTTTATGCAAGCTTTACGATTAGAAAAACAAATATTACGTTACGTGAAGTACCCGTAGGCCGTAATGTATGAACAATAGGAAACATGAAAATAGACACACTTTCTGAAGCCACGTACAGCAATTTCTCTCGTCCGTATCAAGCTCTTCAGTTTTAACAATGTGTGCACCATCATTTCCTGTCTCAATATCAATGAGGAGTAAGTAGAGGATCTAACGGTTACGGAGTGACAGGAATGCAGGAGCGACGTTTTGGCAAGCTAACGTCAAGTGTGAACATGACACAAAAGTACCCATTTGAAAGTTGTTTTATGATTTACGACTGTATGCATGAGATAGAAACTCACATTTCATACAATATCAGCGAATAACCGATAATAGAGAGAGAATGCATTGCCTGAAAATAAAAAGCATTCGCATAATTCATAACTAAAAATGATTGCATATATGTAAGTACTTAATAAACATAATCTTCGATATAATATGCATAAAATGATTTTTCAAACATTCTAAAATTAAAGAGGTATATGTATTGCTTTCCATCGGTTTTATTACATCTTGATAAACTTTCCAAACGTGCAGTTACGTCTCTACATGATGAATGCGCTATGGAACAAAAACAATGCTAATTCATCGTTGTTTGACAGCAACCTCGAAAGGCTCAGGAGATAATGTAAACCCATCCATGGGCTTAGAATTCGGTGGAGAGTGACTTGCTGGAATTTCGAAGCTATAACGTTGTAGCAAACTAGCAAAGAATCCAAACATTGTTGCCTTTGCCAAAACTTCTCCCAAACACACCCGCTTACCTACAATTATTTAATTCAAACTTGGTTTACATTGTGTTCATATTTTATGCATAACTATTGCCTATGATATTACAACAAACAGTGCAGTAATGTTACTTGACTTAAGTTAGAATTATTATACCTTACCTAGACCAAATGGTAATATTTTGTTGGCGTTAATTATGTTGAGATTTTCATCCAGGAATCTTTCAGGACGGAAAACGTCAGGATCCCCCCACATTTCTTTATTGAGGTGCATACTGCGTACATTTAGTGCCGCAACAGTTCCCTTGAAAAGGAAATCTCCATATAACTTATATAGTACACACAATCATAGTAATTATGATTATACACTGCCTAAACATATCAATCAGGCTAGAAACCGAAACTTTACCTCTTCAATATCATAAAGTCCAATTTTCGTCTTTTGTGTTGCTGACCTTATGATCATAGGAAGCACACTTGCCATTCGCTGCACCTCCAACAATGTAGCTTCAGTATATGGCATTCTGTATTACACGTTTTTAAATAGATATAGGGTCAAGGTTTTAGTAATTTTCCATCATCCAATCATTTTATCGAAGAACATTGGGTATATCATCGTAAAAATGCTCATATAATGATCAGATATTGCAAATTGCAACTGAATCTATTAAAATAGTATGCATTAACAAAAACGTTAAAAGTAAATATACTGTGGTCGATCCTGAGGTGCGGGTAAACGACTCTTGCCGACTACTTTGTCAATCTCGGCCTGAACTTTAATTTGTACATTTGGATTGAGAACCATGTAAAGCATAGCAAATTCCATTGTGTTACTGGTTGTTTCGGCTCCAGCAACGAATAGATCAAAACAGACGATAATAAATTGTTCATCTATATAAGTTATAGAAAAATCTGTTGTTTAAAATGGTTTACTAATATTAAGAATCTTACTACACGAAAATGATGATTGCAATGACCTGTATAGAAATTGGAAGTTTCGCTTTTACGATTATCAATTTCCTTCATGAAAACGTCAATGAAGTCTTTTTGCTCCTCTTTGTAACTTCCGTCTAGTCGCCTCTCCGTCAAAATCTCCTACTCGTAAGAAACCACAAATATTCAGAAATGAATCACTTCCGTTTCGTACTGAATAGAGCTAAGACTTGTTTGGTGGTACATACCCTAAAAAATTCGTGCATCTTTTTAATGAAATCGGTTCTCATACGACCGTTTGGTGTATACTTGAGGAAATGCTTTAAAAATGGGAAGGCCATTACAAGATTACTACCAACAGCGTTGGCTCGTGTCATTTTATCAATAATTGTTAGTAAACCAGTCAGTCTTTTGTCGTCTGATGAAAACCTGTATCCTGCAATCATTGTCCACAAATTATTCAGAACTGAAATTGTGAAAAAGTGTTTCATGGAAATTGACTTCTTTTCTTCAATTGATTTCTCTATCTTTTCCATAAGCTCGCTTATTTCTTCGTTGATGTACATTTCCATACTTTTCTGCTTTCCGAAACCAAAATCTCTTAAAGTTCGTATGCTAAATCTTCTCATTTCCCTCCATACATCACCGCTGATGAATATTATTCCTGTAAATATTTTTTGATATTATTATTGCAGCTAATATTCACTTTTCAAAAACAGCTCATAATTAGAGTATTAACAAGAAATGTATCTCTGGGACTTGTCAACTTGAATTCGAATCCTTAAGACACATAACTACACATAAATACTTAGTTTGCGTTTCGAGATTACATTTTTTATAAGAATCTGCATATTATGATTTTAGTTTTTAAATTAGCTACATTACAGATACAGACAGACTCGATCGTTACTTTAATTACATCCCAATTTACATAAATTAGCCACATTGTTACCTAATGATTTATGGAAGGATCGTTGGGACATCCATTCGTCAAAGTGCCGATTAATCCAAATATCGCTGCAGAGAATTTCTTTCATAGTTTCACAGTCGTGTACCACTACTGCTTTAGAAAATTCTGTGTTAACACACTAATAGTTGCTACTAGAATAATAATTATTATACTTATCTGTTACAAACATGTGGCTAACTAAATACCATCTTATAATCTGGTACTTACACTGGTCCAAGCAACCAACTTTAACGCTCATGACGGGGCCATATTCTTTGGATAAAATTTCAAAGATCTCTGACGGAGGTTTAGGACGTAATCTACCAATCTGCAGTAAATTGCCGATGTACGGAAGTTTTGTTGGTCCTGCATACAAAATCCAAATTACCATTTGCATAAAAATTGACATCAAAGAAAAGTAAATGTATGTAATAAACATGTTCACCAAAGAGGCAGTGTGCAAAGTACTGAACCAGTACGCAATGTAGTACATTAATTATGTATGTATATGTGTATATCTGCAAAATGTTTATTTCAAGTTAATGTCACATCGCGAAGAAACTCACCCGGTGGAGAATTATTTGAGTTTTTAAATGGACCTTTTAGATACCATAAGACCAGTACACTCAATGCCAATAAAGATATTTCGAATATCATGATTGATGTTAATAACAAGAAAAACAATGGAGTATGCTGTTTTTGGGGATAGGTATCAACAATTAAAAGAGCTTTAATGATAGGTATTGGTACAAACGGTATACCTACAATATTTTATTGTTACACAAAAGTAAACGGGCAATGTTTTCTTTAGAATTTAGGTATTTGTATAAATTGTATATGCACTATATACATCTATTATGTATGTTCGTACTCGCTGTTTCACTGTTAAATTGCTGTAATCAGAGCAAATGCTTTATACCATATTGAAGAGAAGGTTACTATTAGATTAAGAGCTTTAATATTGATGTTAATAACAAGAAAAACAATGGAGTATGCTGTTTTTGGGGATAGGTATCAACAATTAAAAGAGCTTTAATGATAGGTATTGGTACAAACGGTACCTACAATATTTTATTGTTACACAAAAGTAAACGGGCAATGTTTTCTTTAGAATCTAGGTATTTGTATAAATTGTATATGCACTATATACCACTATATACATCTATTATGTATGTTCGTACTTGCTGTTTCACTGTTAAATTGCTGTAATCAGAGCAAATGCTTTATACCATATTGAAGAGAAGGTTACTATTAGATTAAGAGCTTTAATAGTTGGACAGGCCAGCAGGGCATCAATCTGCGGATATGCTAATGCTATGACCATAGTAAAAGGGCCTCCTCAGATAAACTTAGGTAATCGAAACCCAGTCCAGGACCATGTTTATCTATATATAAAACTATATTTTCCACAACAGGTTTGATTATAATACTGAATATATCATTGTAATTATCATACGTATAATATGAAATGAAAATATACCAATGATATTTATGCTCATTCCTTTTCATTGCCTTGTATATCAGTTCTATCCTGTCATTATCCTTTAATCATAATTACATTAAAAGTTCAAACTTCAAAGACCTGAAGATATGTAATATTTTATCCTGTTCTGTGCTGTGGCCTAGTGTATAGTGTAGTTAGTTCTATTGAGGAAGCTTTATCATCACAATTTATCACATTCCGTTTCATTCTACAACAGGTTTGATTATAATACTGAATATATCATTGTAATTATCATACGTATAATATGAAATGAAAATATACCAATGATATTTATGCTCATTCCTTTTCATTGCCTTGTATATCAGTGCTATCCTGTCATTACCTTTAATCATGCATTAAAAGTTCAAACTTCAAAGACCTGCAGATATCCTATGTTCTGTGCTGTGGCCTAGTGAATAGTGTAGTTAGTTCTATTGAGGAAGCTTTATCATCATAATTTATCACATTCCGTTTCATTCGATTTTCCCAATCAACCACACGATACAAGAGCACAGGAGGGCTGTCTGGGTGTATTAAAATGCATAATATTTATAATCATTAAATTACAAATTCATGTAGGTATGCTTATAAACATTTGTATTTACAATGTACAAAGTACAAGTCTTCAAGTGTCGTAAGTACATATGTGCAATAGTTTTACTCGTAAATGAAACGTGTGAATTTTCATTTATACATCGTTGAAGGTCATACAACGCGTTTCATTTTTTCTCAGCACTAATAAGAATAGGTATTACTAAGCCAAATCATCTTTGGATTCAATTGAAAATAACAAGCAATGCATGAATGAATGTCTTTCAAGCTATGCCACTTGCCAGTCTCAATCTCTAATAATATGCTTTTCGTCGAGATTGCTCGCATATGGAAATTGCGTCGGTTGTATTGAATTCAACTCAGTGACTGACCAGTAGAGACGAGCATGCTCTTTGGGTTGTATATGGGAAATAATGAAATGCAGAAAATAATTTAGCGTTGAAGTGGGATTGCCAAAATGCTAATAATAACATGTTAACTACGAGAGACTATGAGAAAATGTAAGGGATTTTTCTACAAAAACGGCCCTTAAAACCTATTCAGCCTTTGACACTTTGCCGAAACCTATTCTTTATAGGAAATGAATATAAATCATAATTTTAATTTTGAATTGCAGAGAATTTATTCATTGGCTTAGTAAATGACACTATTCAAGAGCGGCGGCAGCTCTCTTTGGCTTCTGCAATTATAAATATTATAAATTAAGTTAGACAGATATCTCTTGAAAATACCATCGTCTATGTATGTACGTTCTATTAAGTAGTTGAAATAGGAAAGGAAATTACCACAGGGCTCATAGCACGAGCAGCAGATCCAGCACGTCCCTTAGCGCGAACTTTGCTCAAGGCTTGTTCAGCGGTTTCTGACCGTTCATCAGCTTCTTCCAACTCTTGCTGGGCCTTGCGGAATTTTGCCAAGTTCAGAGCAGCGATTTCCTCCTGTAATGTTTCCAATAAATTATTAAAGGAATAAATCTTGAACACCAATAAACTGTGGGATAAACGGTAGATAAAGAATTAACTTACGGCTTCTTCTATCTGTCTCTTGTAAGTCTTGATCTTTTGCTGCAATTTGTCGACCAGGTCTTGCATCTTCTCGTGGTTCTTGCGGTCTTCCTCGGCTTGGAAGCTGAGTTCTTTGACGCGTCTCTCCCCTTTACGTACGTTCTTCTGGGCTTCAGCGTGTCTTCGCTGTTCTCCGTCTAGCTCCTGCTCTATTCCTCGGACTTTGTCTTCCAACTTGGCGATGGCCTTCCTGCCTCCCTTCAGGATGTTCTGTTCGGCTTCTTCGAGGCGACCTTGGAGTTCTTTGATTTGGACTTCCATTCCCTTGCGGGCTCTTTCTTGGTTCTGGGCGTGTTCTTGCTCAGCTCGGAGTTCATCGGCAAGACGGGCGGCATCAACCATGGCTTTCT
>JABASI010003000.1:0-17755 GCA_019776505.1 Tomocerus nigrus | reverse complement strand
AGCGTTTAACTGCAAAATTAATTAAATTCAGCCTATAATACGCTGGCAGATATTAGTGGACGTACAACTTTCCCCGCATGCAAATATGTAACGTTATTATAATATTTTTCGTTTTATCATTTATCTTTCAGTTCAATTCAGTTCATTCAAACGAAAGTTCCGCTGGTGACAACTGTCCCAAGCTCCCAAACACTATTTCTGTGTATGTTAACCACCATTGTTACAGTACGGAATGATTCGCTATTTCTGTGTTTCGTATGTGTGCCATTCGACTCAACTCTTATGGCGGACTTTCTCCCTCCCGTTCGTAGTCTGTAACAATTACAGCCTCTGTATAGTCTTCGCAGCACCTTTTGCAGTCCACAGGACAGCTTACAGAACATGATTATGATTACTATTGTGTACATGAATCAAATGAAAGTGTCATGTCATGCAACGTTTTTAGGGAAAGAAAGTCACGTTACGTTACATAGAGAAAGTTGTATGTCGAATAATATCTGTGGACTTTGTATTATTACATTATATTAAGATTTAATGACAATGATCAATTGTTTTACAGTGGGGAGGAGAAATGTTTGAAGATGTAGAACATACATCTACCAAATGCCATGTTTTACCAAAAATAGAGTGCCACGGTGAAAGAGCGTTTAGAAAGCATGGCTTTCCCTGTGTAAAATATAGTGGACATTATTTTCTTTCCACGCTACTTTTCAGCGTTTTCTTAGGTTTTCTTGGAATTGATCGTTTTTGTTTAGGACATACAGGCACAGGTAATAATCCTTTTGGTTCATTTTTCTTTGTATAATATTAGAATCTTAAAATTAAAACATAAACTAATATGTAACTTGTTTACAAATTCAGTGTTAATTAATACTATTGTAAACCTTGACAGGTGTTGGGAAGCTACTCACTTTGGGAGGTGCTGGAATTTGGTGGATTGTGGATATCGTACTGTTGATCAAAGGAACATTGACACCAGCCGATGGAAGTAATTGGATGCCGTATGTATAGTGAGTCATGTACAGCTTAGATAGAAAAAGCTCTGCTGCACTTTATATACAATTTTCTATTTTCTGTAAGTTTAATGGTATTGAAAAATTGTATCGACTATTTTAACAAAGGGCATAGAGCAATAAGAGTTAAGTACATTGTACGTGCTATTGCTAATATTCCTCGAAAGACGTCTTATTTCAAAGTTATTAAAAAGATAATACTTCCCCAAAAGTCTTTGATTATACGTTGCTACCATTTAGACAATAGTAATTTAGTACACTAATTATAGATTACGTCCATTAAATTACTATGGGGTAAGACAATCAGTTTAGACAAGACATTTATTATCCTTCACAACGGGAAAGTATAACTTTTTAGTGTAATCTACATAGTTCAGTTACATAGTTCACTTATAGTAGTTCAGTTACAGAGTTAAGATTACTTTCGTAACAAAAGAGAGAATGTTATAATTTTATAATAATAGTAGGTAATATCTATTATGTAATATTATGTATCTATATTATTGCATTATTCCATCAGCCAAGCGAATGTTGGGGAAAAAGACATTAAGATAGGCAAACTTATGAAAGTGGCTTTATGGCTGTAAAAAATCCCCATGCTTGATCTCCGGAAGAACAGCGGTTCAATTTCGATTTCCATCCGCTGACTAGGTAGTCAAAGTCAGCTTGTGTAAACTTTTTCAGGAAAGCCTCCTGTTCCTCATTGAATCTTTTTAGCTCCAATTGAAGAATGTCCATGAACTGGTCGGTTCTATCATCAGCAACTACATCTTCGAATCCCACCTGAAATGCAGTATTTATAGTGATAGTTAGATAACAATGTTGTGTTTACCTATATGTCAAGTATGCTATTTAAGGTAGGTATACAAACTAAATCAAAGTGTAAAATTACTTTCTGCAACAGTATTCCATATTCAGCGACAGTTAAAAGATGGTATCCACGCTGCATGACATACTTAAGGAAGTCGTGAGAATGTTCTTCCTTTTCTCCGTGGCAGTAGTCACTAATCATGATTCTTCCTCCTGGTTTGAGCCATTTCTTTAAAACACATAAGTTCAAACGTATACTACGTTATATTTTTCAGAATGTAATTGTAAAGACAATTATAAAAGTCCTACTGGCGGACTTACGAAAAAGTTAGTGAATAGTTCCTCCTTGTCTCCAATGTGGAGAATGGTGTCACGGCTGTAAATAACGTCGAAACTCTCAGGCTCGAACTTTTGCTTTGTGATGTCACTCATTTCAAAGCTTACCTATTTACAACATTATAAAAAATACAACCACGGTAAATAGTATTCGCCAACTCATGAACTAACGATTCTTAAGAGACAGAGAGAAATATGTACATTTTTTCGGACAGGTTCTTCCATTTCTCCTTGATATTCTACAGCGATTGAGATCATATTGGTAGAAAGATCAACACCATGAACCTTTGACCCATATAAACGGGCAATATGGAATGCTGACCCTCCGATTCCGCAACCTGAAATTATTCAAATGTTTAAAACTGGTACTTTAGTATCGCCTCAGCATTTCCATACTCTTGACATAAATTTTATTTGTATCTTGCATTACCAACATCCAAAACCTTGTCATTTTGACTTAAGTTAAGCTGTTGGACAAACTCTTCAGTTGTGACCTGGCCACCAGTCGACACATAGGTTTTCCCGAAAATGAACTCATAGCGACGAATTCCTTCGGCAGTGTATTGTTGTCCATCCAGGAAAGCCTATGTATATAAAAGTAAAACATTTCTTTCCATATAAGTACATAATATTACAGTATAATTCAGATTGAATGCCAAACCATGCCAAACTGGCACATAATTTTTAACGTGAAGTTATAATTTCCGAAATTTCTACCTGGAATGATTCGTAGGAGTCAGCAGCGTGAGGCATCTTTCTTAGGACAAAACCCAACTGAAACGGGTTTCCGTAATGCTAAAAAAGAATTTATCTTCAAATTAAGATTTGCCTAGAGGACACTATAGGATAAATATATAGAATGTGGGTAAGTGAATAATATTAGCAGAAAATATTCGGTATATAGGGTCCACTCCACAAGTACAATGTATCAGTGCAAAGTACACTTATTATCCAGTAAAACCTTGGAAAGGAAAGATACAAATCCGGTTTTGTGCAATGGAAAACCACTTGTCTTTGACTGTGTAAGCTGACAGCCGGTGCAGTGTGCTGGTGGTGGTGTGATGGAAATTACGTAACTTAATATGCAAACGAAGACTATCTATAGGCTATATTCACATTAGTAACTAACAAATAGTAACCTGACAAAGTATAGTTTTTGTTATAATACGTTGTGAACTAGTAGTTCTTATTTTGCATTATTGTATATTGTATCCACTTCATTTACATCTTTCCTTGATACTTTTCATATACAAGTCCCAGTCATTTTTCCATTCGATAATGACTTGATGTAAGCTACATTGGACAACATATCACTATAAGATCACGCCATACATGCCTGCTACATTTTATCTTCTACCCAGCTACTTTTATTAGTAACATAATTTTTCTGTATGTTATAATTTATAAGGCATCTTTTCTTCCCTATTATAATGTGAGATTAGCTATAATACTACATTTTCTAGTATACAATATTTTCATTTTCTTACATAATGATATATATAATAAGTAGAATTGTATAGGGTCATTAATTAATGCTTTTTTGGGTAAGTTCGAAATCTGTGTCTTACGTATTTATTATGGTGCTGCTGTATAAGCTCTATCTCCCCTACGGTATTGTCAATATATATGGAAGTTAATCACAGGATAAAGTTAATTTGGTTGAGTTTAGCGAGGACTAGGGTGATTGCCTTGCTGGAATGGTTTTAAATGTTGAACGAGAAGTCAACTGTCGGACTTTTACATTTTGGCACATATCATAAGAGTGGAAACGAACACGGGTCTTCCTTATTCACACCGCATTGCATACAATGTAAATATAAGTTAGGTAGGCATTACTAAACTAGCGTTTGGTCTTCTATTTTCTATAGCGCTTTTATAGCTGAAGAAGCACATTCTAAACAATTCCTGACATTAAGCTCTGTTCACCTGCTATATATATCGGAAATAGCCAATAAACCTGATTGACGCAAGTACAGCAAAAGCACGCTTTATCCCCATTAAATCCAGCAGCAGAGCATGAAATAGTTAGCATTGTCCTTGTATGTAATATTATATCGTAACATGATTTGTGTAATGTGTGTAACTATACGCATAAGAACTCATCCTTTCATAAGAATCTCATAAAATTAGAAATCTATGTATACTTGTCTGACATTGTGCCTGTATATATTGTAAGTTTACCTATAATAGCAACTGAGTGAAAATGGAGAAATTCCAATATAATTATAGCTTTAATTATTTGTTGGATAGATAACTTAGGTTTGAGACTTATTTCATGGAAAGCTAAAGAGTTGCATTTGCATTATTGAGTATTCCTATCCTAACCCCTCCTGTTCCTGTTAATCGATTTCAGAACTGGTGAATTTAAAAGTTATTTCACTAAGCGGTAGGACATTCGACTTTGTTCTCCAGATAATGCCCTGCTGGTATATATGGTAGAGATATTTTTATGGTTCATGCACCATCAATGAAGTTATTCTTTATATTTTGTACATGCCCTACCGTACCGATAATATTTACATGTATTCAATATTCCATAATAAACCCACTAAAGGTACAAGTCCTCTCCTCACGACCACGTAGCAGACAATGTATAATATAATATTATTATTTATTAATTTATTATACAGACTACAGACTACAATACTACAGCGTAAAGGGGCTAACCATAGGTATTTCTCCATATAATCTGTACATGCATAGCCCACGTCAAGATCGATAAAACAGATCATTCACACGTGATCACGCTAGTTAGCATTAATTTCCATTGTCAACTCAATTAATGAGCTGATCACTAAATTTTATGTTAGCCTTTAGCGAGTACCACACCACCGCAACCGCAGCTAAACTCCTTTTGCCAAACGCTCGCTCAATTATTTCTAAGCTTTAACTCAGTTTTCTCCAATGTATATAGGTTATGTTCAGATTGTCTGATTGTAATAATATACATGGTATACTAAGCAAATCCTGACGTTATGCATACGTATCAATGTGATTTAGGTAGCCTATATTATAACATTGCCGATTCAGCATGTGCAAAGTCAAAGAAAATTCATGAGTTCATTCTTTACAACTCCCTAAGTAATATGCATGCTGTCAACTGCTTGGCTTCGCCCATCGATCGTGATGGTGAACAAACAAACATCTCATTTGGTTCTAAAAGAGTCAGGAAAATTATTGGGTCTAAAGAATCTGCAAAATTAATCAAATACATGCTAAGTACCCACCTATTTAGCAGTTTACCTATTACTTACCTATACTACTACTGCGCCCTGTCTACAACGTTGTGACGATAAATCTTTGCATGATTCCAATGAATGCATTAATTATCATTCATATGACATTGATGAAGAATTTCATGAAAAGTTCAAATACCTACATCACATTGTAGGGTTATAATGAGGCAGAAATCAGTTCACCTTTGAAAACCTTTTGATTTCCTGAATACGTTGAAATAAGCAGCACAAAAATGTAAGTAATGACTCATCTAAGTATTTGTAAATAAAGAAAGCATGTAATGTGTGCATGCAAAGTAAGTGTTATGCAAAGACCCACTTGTTTAGACTTAGAAATAGTAAACAAGAATCCAATCATTGTAAGACCGACTGCACTATAATAATTCCTAGTAAATCATCTGCAATCCTCACATGTACACACAGGAGTATAAAAATTAAGTGTCTGTCTACCCATATACTATTAGCATCTAAATGTAATTTAGGATGATGCCTATTCAGCTCTCTTCGGTCTCCACCCGTAGTAGTAGTAGTAGTACTAATTATAGTCTGCTATGAGTATGAGCGATACTTATTTTTGATACGGCTATATAGGCGTCAATAAGTCAGATAGTACCTAAAACAATATTTACCGTCTTCACACCATATATTTACACCAATACGTAATTTTGTTGCAAAAAATAGCTTAGTAAGCAAGAATTTGCGAATGGCAGATTTCCGGTCTACTTCTTTTGTTTCTCAATAACAAAATAGTTGGCCATGAAAAACACTGCGATGACTAGGAAGAAAAGACTGATGCAATAACGATATGTAAAGACATTATTTACTCTTACCCTGATATAGGCTTCCATAGACAAAGCTTTGAGACAAATAAAAGAATATGAATGTCCCCTGAAATCCGTGTACACATTACTTCTGAATTTTTGAAAGTATTCACCAGGCGATCTGTAGAATGTTGGGTTGCTTTCCCTTTTGATGTCACCTTAATAGATAAACAAGCATTTATGAAAGTTAGTATATAAAAGTTGTGCATGGCTTACATTACTATATCTATATAATTATTGTTAATCACAGTTTAGTTTAGATATTCTATGCAGTGGGCAATGTCAAAGATGAACTCCTCTTTCATCCATGCAAAACGTGATTCTTACCAGAAGGTCTGAAACAGGATTCACGAACAAAGAAATATCCTCCATTTTTAAGCCACGACAGTAATTTCACAATGAGCTTCTCAAGTTCTTCGTCACACAAATACATGAGCAGCCAATTTGAAAATATTACGTCATAGCTGCACGAAAAATTCCAAAATTAAAAATCCTCCTGTATAAAGTTGGTTTTTTGGGTGTGGATTATAGATTGCAGTTTATTTTCCAGACCGTAATTATATTAGTAATACTTTATGTATTTACCTATTAGCCGGCATTTCCAATTCAGTGACATCAGCAGCAATAAAATCAACATGAGATTGGTGTCCATTTAATTTCCGGTTTAAATCAACATAACTTTCCATGAAATCCACTGCTGTAACAGATTTTGCCACTTTTGCCAATTCGGTTGTGAATCGACTGAGGGGAAATAGAAAAGAAAAAATTTGATTACAGTTTATTGCTTGATTAATCATGCCCCACAATGATTTTCTATTCTTTGATTTGTTTTACCCAATTCCTGCTCCAAGTTCCAGCACTTTTTTCCCATTCAGACTTGGACATGTTTTCAAAACCTGAACACGGTCTTCCTCTGCCAAAATCTCATTTGCAGCTGAACAGAGCATCATTGACGTTGGCGTTGCCTCGTACTGCGCCCAGAATTGTTTCATTTTGTTTCTGACTTCCTGTGACAAGTCTCCATTCTCTCCATTGACTCCATTGTTGCTTTCAGTGGTAGGCATATTCTATGGAAAAAATAAAGACAAAAACAATGATTATGTCTTATTTTTGATTTTAGAACTACTTATTATACTGAGGATAGCAGCTAAACTTGTAGGTATATTTCCTGTTCTACTATAATCAGTTTTTGTACATTGAGCTTTTCCCAATACAAATATATCAGTAAAGAAACTGTCACAATATTTTTACTTGAAAAACTAGGAAAAGTTATCTCTTATCTCAATCTATTAGTCTTTAGGTAGGTACTATTTCTATTTCTCTATTTCTCTATTTCTATATTACTATTTCTCTAGGTATTATTTCTCTAGGTACTATTTCTATGTTTTAAGGAACCAAATAAGATCAGGAACACAAATTAATATGCAGTTGGGTAACTGGAAATCAATATGAGTATTTTCTTTTTCTTCCTTCATTCTTGTCAGTTGGTACTTGATAATACCGATTTACGTTTATTTTTGGAAATGGGATTGGAAAGTCCAATGAAAATATATATGAAAGAAGGACACGTACGCGGCGTGTTTGTGGAAGAACGGTCCTCTATATTTTCTTGAAAATTTTCAATTGGATAGTCTCAAGTATTGTATAGTAAGGCCGGTGTCCGAACTAAGACTCATATGACGACGATTGAGGAATGACAAGCATCAGTAGTACTCCTATTGTATTTATTGGTCGAGCAGAGGTGAAGAATCTCTGTCTGGTAGCTCATAGACTCGTATCGCGTAGCTGCTCCACAAACTGAAATCATTTTCAAGGTTTAACAAGTGACAGATGCTTTACATAACGCTAGCATCAGCAATTCATACGGCTATTGAGCATTCACTATCAACATCAGCAATTGCTTTTACTGCTATGTACATAGTATACCTATATATTATAAGAATAATATTAAATGTATTTGTATGCCCATGCCCATGCAATTGCTTTTGCTCTTACTTCTGTATTTGATTTTTTTAAATATAAACTTGTGTCTTTCTTTTTGTTCAGGTTTCATGGTTTCATTACATTAAATATAGTTTGACTAACTAACCCACAAACTCATTATAAATTATTATGATATGAATACTAATGAATTTCTTTCACTGTTCATGCTTTGACTATAATATTTGACCGATTACTATTACTTTTTATACTCCTTAGGCAATAATTATATACCTACCGCAGCAACCCATATATCTGGGTGTATTGTTTTTTATCTATCTACTATAATATAGCTATTGATGTTATCAGTTTCATATTTATATAGGTAGGTTGGTTACACCCTTACACCTACATAGTATTTAGTATTAAGGATTTTATCCTGAATGATGATGCTGATTCACTCATCATTCAAAATCATGTGCATTTATAAATTCACAATACAACTAAATTGTGATTTTCGTATTATGACTTGCGATTGATATTACATCACTTTCCTAATGTCAGGTACACTGTACACTTATTATAATGTGCTTGAGTAAGGTTAGAAAGTATAAACTAGGAACGATTCTTAGTACTTATAAATCATTTCCATACAAAAACTTTTTAAAAGTTTTTTGGCATTTCATTGTACTACTATTAATACTAACAGTAGTGCTGTAACATAAAACTCTAGACTAACAATACTTCTAATACATACGGATAATAGCATGGGATGAGTATGAAATTAAGTGTATAAGTAAAATACAAAATAACTGTAACTGTCGTAAAATGGTCCGTCCTTATTTTTAAGCTCGGTTGGGTGGGGTAACTTGCGCTTAGGACACGCAGTTCTCCAAATGATTCGTCGACTTTGTACAATAGTGATGTGTGTATAAGTTGCACTCTTGATATCACGTGATGTTCAAACAGATAAAAACTCAAGATGTAACTTTTGAGTTGGCTAAGCGAAGTGTATCGTATGGTTCAATATTCTGCGTAGTGTATTCGGCATTTTTGATACGCGGTCAATTCAAACACAAATATCCTGTCATTACCAAAGATCACAATAATTTATTACAATCACAAAACAATACGCCAAAAAGCAGCCAGTGCCAGAAGTTGACACGTTTGTGTCATTCAAAAATTAAACATGAATAATGTCACTGTGTCTGTGGAGGTACCTCTGGAGAATCTTGTCCACGAAATTACTTACGATGGACAGGAGATATTACAAACGTAAGTCTATTTTTAAATTAGAAAACTTAGGTCTTTTAATCATTAATGTTTGAAGTTAGGCGATTAAATTTGAAATTAGGGGAATTAACGTTCAAAAAAATGATGAATGAGTATGTAAATGTTTTTGGTTTGTAAACAGCCCCCTGACGATGTCAGAGAATTTGTCACGGTTGGCAGCAAAAATCGACTTTCTTGGGAAAGATGATGAAACGAATGGAGCCGACGGTAACAAAGAATCCGGAGAAGAGGAAACTAACGATTGTACGTTCAAAACAACACCTGCTTGGCCATGGGAAAATGTTCACAGTAAAATCAGGTTATTGCCACCAATAGCATTTTAATTATGAAATGTTATTCATTATTTATTTGTAGTATTGTATTGCATTCGTACCGTTTGCGCTCATACAGTTCAGTCGATTAACATCAAACTATGCAGTGTTCTTAAATGTTAATTGAAATGTGCCTTTAAAAGTGTTTTACTAAGATGATCTGTATTTAATGTATAATATAGGACAGCGTTAACAGAACTCAGTGTTTTAAGCGACATTCTGACCATATCTCAACAGAAAAAATATCTCGTTTTGGATCCTGTGCAAGCGGAGCCGAGCGAACCGAAGCCTGCAGCCACCCTAATCTATAAGAAAAAGGTAATTCTCACCTAAAACTGAAAATTGCTATGCATTCGATTCGTAGATTTGTGGATTCGATTTAATATGTGGGGTTTCTATGATTATTTTAGAGTCTTGCTGCAGCATCTTCTGTTTTGTTAAGTGGATTTGAGAGATTAAGGACGTCTTTAAATGAGGCTAAATCAAAATCATCTCTTTCTTCCTTGCCTGACTTTCATATAGAGCTTTTGAGACTCCGACAGAATTGGAGGTTGCGGAAGGTTGGAAATTCTATTCTTGGGGATTTGTCTTATAGAACAGCTGGCTCTCGATTTCCGCAAGCTGGAATTTTTGAAGTAACAAAAGCTGAGGACTATGTTGAAGGAAATGAAGGTTCCGACGATGTCGGGGGAATGGGGAGTGGATCTTCATCTACTGGTTCAGCAAAACCCACTTCCGCTCTACGGGTTACAGTACCTAAAGAATTGCAAGGGATAGCTTACATTCAAGTTCTGATTCAAAAGGGTGAAGAGACACTTAGCTTTGCAAAAATCGGACTTTCCTCGCCTGCTCCGGTAGCGAATGCTCATTGGCAACAACGCCTGGAGGCGGCTCAAAACGTTTTATTTTGTCGTGAACTATTTTCGGTGTTAGCTCGAGAGGCTGTTACTCTTAATTCTGTTGCTATTCCTCCTCTTGTTGTTGGAAATCAAATTACAGCAACTCTGTTTCCAGGAATTCTACTTGTCATTGGATTATGTCATTCTGTAAATGGAAAAACATCCGCAGCCACTCCCCCTTCACCTAAATTGGATCATAACCACGTATTAGAGCACTCTCTTCATCAACTGCTTCGAGAAGTTCACAGATCTAATTCTTGTATCCCGTTGCCTCATCCATCCAGTGCAGCAATTGGTATTTCAAGGAAAAGAAGACTTGCAGGACCATTGGCCTATGATCGATACACTTTAACACAAATGACTAAAAAGGAGAGTATTCTAGAGGAAATGATTCGCCAAAGTCAGCACGTTGTCTTACGCTTACGAACAATGTACGTCCTTGATAGTTTATCTAAGGAAGTTAAAGATCCCCTATTAGTAGCTCATTGGTCTTCTTTGAATGCCGTCACTCACTCCTGTGTCAGAATCACGTTATTGTCGTCTGGGTATGTTTATGATGTTCCACATCAAACTAAATAATTAATACTTCAATAAAAGCAAATTATAAAATATTGTTCGTCAAAATAAAAAATACTAAATTAGAGTCTCTAATTTCTGTTTCAGGTATGATATGTGTGTCAGAACTCCCTTGGTAGTTCACGTTAAAGAAAAAACATTGAAATGCATCTTAAAGGATGGGAAAGCTATCAATCTAAGCTATGAGCCACAGGAATTAAGAGATGTATTGCTGGCTCAGGTAAATCAACAATGTCTATTAAATATTAAATGTTTCATATTATAGGTACTCGAAGTTCGAACACCTAATAATTGTAGCCAATTGGATTTCTTTAGATTTCAGTACATCAAGTGATGGCTCTCCAATCTTTGTCAAAATGTATGGGCTGGTTGGTGTTGTCCAGCAGGTAAAATCGGTTTTTGTGCTGTAACTAATATTCTCATTCATATATTATCCGGAGATATCAAATTACTTATTATTAACGTTTAATAATAATTTGCATTATTTCATTATTACTTTAGCCCTCATCTGGGAGTTGGTACTTGTGAAAGTTTAGGCAATGTAGCTGGTTGTTTGCTTTCTTCGCCTAATGGAAAACGGTACTGTTCATTCATAATACTCTTCTTTTTTGACTGTTGGCCGACTGTATTTTTCTTGTATTATAGTTGTTTTATCATTACTAATTTTAAATTTGTATTATGATAGGATGCTAGGAGTAAGGAGTACTCCAGATTCGCAGCATTGTGGTATAAAAGTTTTCGTTGGATATCCATCGAAATATTCGACAGATGACATTTTAAATGATGTCATCATTGAAGACCATGTTGACGGACTTCCTTTTGATGACCCTCCAGATCACAATATGAATGGGTTTAGAGGAGTCAATTTCAAATCCCTCGATTTAGAAAAACTGGAAGGCAAAAACTTTCTTAATAGGATGGAAATGCTTATGGCCGTTTTGTCAGATGTCGAACCAGACGCCCAATATTAGGTAATAACTAAGTTTAGTTAACTATGTAAATGTAGTGGTTTCGAGTAATCAGATTCAAGGTATTCTGCATCTACTCAACCTTAAATATTTTGTAATTGTAATTGGTAAGCAAATATTTGTTCAGTGTACCATTTTACCGTTCATTTTCTCTAAAATATTGTCGCCTTATGAAACTGTTAATTTATGATTGTTATGATCTGTTATATATTGATGTGAGATTTTGACGCAAAGATCAGTAAATAGGTGTATTGTTCAGGAACTGAAACTTTTATTGTAGTATTATTGTACTAGGTGTGTATGTGTATAATATATCCAGTTTCTACATTATTATTTCTACTACTAAAGTAACACCTACCTACCTCTATATCCTAATATTATTATGTAAAATATAATAAATAAGACTAAGAGTATTAAATATTATAACCATTACTACTTCAGGCCTTGATTGCCGAGATCTCATGAAATCTGACGGAAATGAAAGATTTTCAACGAGTACAGTAGTCCAATAATAATATGAAAATGTTTTTAAACAATTATTTATTGGTAAATCTACTACTTCGTTTTGATTTTGGTGAAAATTCGGGCTGTAAATACCTGTACTTGTCATTGTCAATTGTAAAATTGTCATTCACATAAATGTATATGTTATAATGTTATGTACATGAAAAGTGCTAAAATCGTAATAAAATCGTAGAGTAAATGAGCAATTATTGAATAGATTTAGTAATAATTTTCTATAGAGTGACCTAATGGTAATTGGTATGGTATTAGTATAATATACGTAGATGGAAATACAAAACCTAATTGCGTATTCCCTAATGGTTAATATGTAATGATAATGGTGAATCTTAGAAGATTATAATAGTATCCCTGAACCCATATCAATTATATCTATACTTCTAGAGAGAAATAAATATTACTTATTATTATTGATCCAATAGGATAATTTAAACTGTCATAAACATGGTGTCGTTTCATTTCGAATAATAATTTATAGTTGTCAATATTTGTCATTTTCTCATCTAAATAGCTATACAATTGCTACATTAACATTGCGTATTTTATTACACTGGGTATTTTACTATGCATCTATTTCTTTGAAATTTTATAAGCAAATGCTTATAATTGGTTTAGGGCTGTTGTAGGCAAAAAGATAGGTAATTTGCGTATTTTATTACACTGGGTATTTTACTATGCATCTATTTCTTTGAAATTTTATAAGCAAATGCTTATAATTGGTTTAGGGCTGTTGTAGGCAAAAATATTCGATTGGTAAGAACGGTAAGAACGAAAAAATGAATATGAACGAAAAAGTTTGTAAACTTCTGTGATAAAAATGCGAGTGCCCCGGAGGGAATAAAACTGAACTGAACTAAGCGACTAGTGTGTTGTGTGAGAGATGTAACCAGAGAGAAAGTTGATGAGAAGAAGGAAAGGAGTATATTCAAGTGGAAGGAATTCATTCGACAAACTCGGGAAACGATTTGCGATTCTTTACCAGGAGCATGCAGCAGCTGAGTTTGCTGATGTTGCGTTGCGGCGGTTGTTAGATCGTCTCGATCGTCTGTAATATTTATGTCCGTTTGTTAGCTTGTTTTTCTCACTGCTTTCCTCTCTCTACTAGTAGTACAAAATAGCAAAGCAAATAATAATTAGATCTGAACAGTACATCTCGTAATCTTATATCATTCAACGTTCTATATAGAAAATTGAAAAGGTAACATTTCTGATTCTGTCACTACTGAAAAACGATTTTCATTGAGTATTTTTAAAGCTGCGCTTTTGCAGAAATGTGCATTGTGTATAATATACGTAGAGAGGGTTTTTTTTAACTCTAATGGTCACAGATATAATTTATTCCTACGTAGCACTGCATACCTGCATACCCTCAATCAAATTTATCAGTTGTTGCCTTTTCGGTTTTGTTTGTTTTGTTCATTATCTTGCCTTTTATCACATCCGTCATCCTTCTTCTGTTCGAGTCGTATAAAAACTTCAACAACAGTTTATTTCACGTTATCATCGAGTTAGAGGCTCACTGCACTGCCTGCACTGGTGCCCCACTTTATTTACCTGTAAACAGTAAAAACAAACAAACTGAATATAATATACGATGTGCCTCCCATTCGCATTCTTATAGCCTAGATTCTACATAATTATTATGATGATTACCCTGTTAAATATACAAGCACTAACTAAGTATCTCTTGCTATCAGCTATCAGCTATATAAAATGGAAATACAATGTGCGTTCTTTTCTTACAGGACCTGTGGATATCTGTATATATGGTTGAGGAACCAGATGTCTATATTATAACCACTTGAAAAGAAGGTATCCTTTTGTTGCAAACTGCAAATTGAAAAAACTAGACCATCATCGGTATGAAATTGCACTTCTTTTTGTATTGTATTTTTTAATACGTATTCAGTATTTTTTCGAGTTTTTACAATATGGAGTCACTGCAGGATTAAAATTTTAGTTTTACTTGTATTGCTAGATTATCGCCTAATGACCCTTATTTATTACCATCACAAGTTTGTGATGAGACTTCCAGACGATCCGGGCTTCGAAGAAATTTGTTGATGCCACCTACATGTATTGGCGATTGACCGTTACGGGTAGGTACTCCTACTTTCAATAATATTATTTTTGTCTTAATTTAATGTATAGAAATGCTTTGTCTTGTCAAAAAACCTATTATTTTGTAATGAAAGTTCTTTTCGTTAGATGTTTTCTTTTTTTTTCAGTAAATATTTGGCTTGTCTTCTCACCTGACTTGTCAATTTGAAAATGGAAGATCCGTATTTGTCCACTTTCTTGGCCGATATCCAAAAGGTTTCCAACGGATTATGTACCTTGGTGGAGTTTCTTATTGGCTTAAGCTACTTCTGTGGCAAGCAGTTAGCAGGAGCGATAATAGCAGCTGCTCATTTCCTATGGATGGCACTTTCCGAAGGCAGCCTGTGGGCTCGTTACATAATTGAGCAAATCATCGAGCTAGAAAAGTACATTATTAGCTGTATCTTTTTAATCTACTTTGGGATATGCCAAATATTCGAAGTAGTACATTATTAGCTGTATCTTTTTAATCTACTTTGGGATATGCCAAATATTTGAAGGTATCATTGCCTTTTCAATTTTCTAAAATTACCTAACTACTTGATTTATGTGCAGTCCATATATTTTATTTATTTTGTGCATGTATGTATATCTATGACTCTTTGATATAGCCTTCTATATAACTTTTCAAGATCTCAAGTCTTTCATCCAACATTTTGCTGAATCGTTGACGAATCTGTCTCACAACAGTTTCACAGCTGTTATCACTTCCGTCCAAGCGCTAACAATCATTCCAGAGCAACTATGGGCAGCGCTAAGTATAGTTGGAGACTTCACTTTCTCAACCCTCTACAGCATTTATTTACTAGTTCTGGATTTCTCAATGCAACTGGTTTTAGCTCCTTTAAATGTCATGATTTTCGCTGGAAAAGTCATTTTGTCAATATTCACACTACCGGCATTATTGTTTAAAGACATTACCATGTCCGCTGTGATAGGCATATGTGTTCTAGCAGCTCTCTATTATTTCTTCCACAGAAGGCTAGTGATTAAAGTCTTTCAGAATGTCTGGCTACTTTTAAAATGGATTTGGAATGCCTTTGGAAATATGAGCTCTCAATTATACTGCCTAGTGTTTCGTCAAAAGTCAAGATGTGACGGTGACAAGGTTTCACCTAGTTCTGGCAAGGCTATCAAAGGAATTTGCGTCGTTTGCCAAGAAAATCCCGTCGTTTTTATTGCTCAACCATGCCGACATGTGTGCTTATGTAGGGACTGTGTCAGAACCTTGATAGATTTTGACAGACGCTGCCCAATGTGCAGACGTCCTGTTGATCAATATGAACAAGTTTATATATCCTAAACATTTAGGATTGTTATTTCAACTGTGGTACTTAATTTACAAGTGGTACCCTTCTAGTTATCTAATACTTGACAAAAACCTTTCAAAATTGTCAAATAATTGTTTCCTTACAAGTTGTATCTAACTTTTACAATCTGTTAGGTACTGCACTGTAGAGTAGACCCTTAAAAATATTAATTTAATTCTCGATGTTTGCTGTAGTCATTATGGACAAATTTTTACGCACATGTTAACGTCTGTTATGAGTTATCATAAGTTATACTGCAGGGTTGTATACAAAGCTGAAAATTTTATGTATTTAAATATATACATGTATATATAATAGTGTATTGCATGAAATTGGATGAAAAAGCTTATATCTTTTACCTTGGCGCATAATAACAATAGGCAAGTCATACTCATAATGGTATTATGTTGTTATTTGCTGCTGTAATGTATGCTAAATATAATTTTTGTGAACGCTTAATGAGTGATAGATTTTATGGAATTTAATTTACAGTGTATATTATATAATTCATCGGCTAAAAATCTAGAATTAGATGCCCAGTAGTATTCAAGTGGTATACTACCTTACGTTTTGACTGCCAAATATAGTTGTATCCAAAATATAATATTGTCATTTATAGTAAGCCCTTAAACAGAAGTAGTAAGAGATAAAGCATTTTCAGTTATAGAAAAATTTAATCTCTTCGCTGTGTTGTACGGATTGAATTTCAATTCATTGCTACAAACGGTACTAAAACTTCAAAAATCACAAGTTCGCAACTTTTGCATGGTGTACTGGTAATAATATAGATTAAAACTTTTGACTGATCTTTTTGTATTTTATAAATATTTAGTTGTATTTGTAAAATCGTAGTGCAAAAACAACAAAATAAGTAGCTATTACAAACGTCACTTTTTGGCGTTTTTCAGCAAGTAAATACTAGGTTTAATTTAATGCAACAATTCAATTGTATAATAGCGTTATGTTATCTGTTTATCATTTGTAGTATGTATACGTATTCTTAGTTTACTTTTTCATGTTACCAATTACTACTAGTTGTAGACATAGATTCTCATCACAAAGTATAATATAGAAGGATAGGTTTAACCACTTTTAAGCATCTTAACAATGTCAAATTCTCTTGCCAAATTTTTGTTTTACATATTTACGAAAAGTCTAAAAAAAATTGTACGTAGAATTGTCTATTACACTGCCCCAGGTGTAAAATTTTGAATTATTAAAATAAGTGATCTAAATATTTGAAAAAGACATTTTGTACTTATTTTATTATACATCAATAAAAGTTTCGTAGGTATTTGCATGTTTGGCGACTCTTTCTTCCTTTATTTCATGTAGGAGCTGAGCCTTTGCTCCTTCAAGATATTCATTTTATTCGTATTCACATTTTGTCAATTACACAACATAATTTAATGAAAAGGAAAGCACTTGCTTGAAAACTTTCATAGTTAAACTAATAATGACAGTTTAATGGAATGGATTTAATGTGCTAAAAATAAAGTGAGAAACGCTCGAGAAGTCTTTGATTTAACTAAATAGTTTCAATTCAGGGAAGTTGAAGTGAAATACTGTCCGGTAGAGTTCTAAATAAGAAATTCCATCCTCCGAAGTATTTATTCAAAATTTTACTGTTTTCACCTTAG
>JABASI010002999.1:0-17756 GCA_019776505.1 Tomocerus nigrus | reverse complement strand
CAGGATCATCAATTATCCTAAGGATCCTTTAAATAAAGAAGAAATTGTACTGAAAGACATACAAACGCTATCAGAAGAAGACTTTCTGCTATGTCACTACCCAGATGCGATATCGCCATTTGTATATACGATCTCTCCACACCTAGATATGATTTCTCCATACCCCCATATACGAAATCATATATTCGAGTTCTCCGGATACCTTCAATGACAGAGATTTGGGAACAGGAGAGAGGTCCGCTACGTACTACATTCTACTTAACGGTACTTATACATATTATTCGTATTAATTTTATTACAACAAAGGTCACACCACAGCTATTCAGCTATTAGTACCACTACCAACTTTAATAACATAATAATACCTACATTATAAATACAAAAATACAAATAATAATAAAACATTAATATCTTTTCGTTTACAAACTGAATCTTAGCAATCAAAGAAAAAGTAAATTGTATTTACAGTGGCAAGCGGTCGATAATGGTTTGGAGAATACAGAAAATTCTTTAAAAATGAATGATTAACAATAGAAATAGAAAAGTCGTCGACTCGTTGTTGAAAGTTTTGTTACAAACGAGAACTTTCTGGAAAGTGGAAGTGGAGAGTATCGATCAATGTCAATTTTTCATTCCCACAGAAAGCCTAATCCTGTAATTATATTATACAACATTACCGACCAACCTACTTCACTCACACTTATGTATGACCATCACTAGGTAGTGCTTGATTTAGTGTAAAGTGAACTGCACTGACTGAAGCAAAAGTAAATGTTAGTTAGTTTAGTTAGTTAGTTCATCTTTTAGTAATGTAAAACGTTGTGCACGCAAAACGCATATAGGCAATAATAATAATAATAATATAAAGTTGCATGCAACTGCATTACGAAACAATATAAAATATTACTCTGTAAAAGTCTTTTACTGTATGTATGCAATGCATGTACTGTGATTATTAGGTATTAGGTATGAATGAATGCAAATGCATATGCAAACATCAAGCAAACGAATAATGATAATATTATTGGCAATATACTTACGTACCGCATTGATCGTAACAAATAAATTACTACGATCATTAGGTACGTTACGGACGGTACATGTAGATGTATGTTGAAAAACCTGGGGGTGGGGGCTAGGATTGTTTCCTATTATCAATTATTAATGGCAATGCAATGAGTACAAAGGAAAAAAACTATGAAAATGAAAAGCAAATACAGCAAACAAATGAAATGATAACTTCAAACGTTGAACTTACATGAAGATGACACAGAGTGCGACTACTAGACGATGAAACAAATCCGAATAGGAATAGAACGATACAGATAACAGGAACGACCGAAAATGAGCGAATTGGTTGCAATGCAGGTATCAAATAAGAAGGCCAAGGAAAATAATGAGAAATCAATCACTAACCCACATTAAAAGAAGTTAATTTCCTCCCTCGATCTCACATTTATTATTCGCTGTATTTTCAACTTTGCTCAACTGATATTATTATTTGCTCACCTGCTGTTATTAGATTGAATGAATTGGGTATTATTATATTCAAATGGAGTACACAAAAATCCATGTGAAAAACAATGTTACTTTTCGTAACTACAGATGGCGCTATTGACTGTTTCGCTCTTTACGTGATACATGATACATCGATAAAAATCTGGATATTATTCTGGCTGGATAATAAGACATGGTTGATTGATGGCTAAGGTCCATGGTCCTTGTCCATGGTCCGTCGTTGACCTGACGAGTTCATATTGATAATTTACATCTCATATATCGTTATTTTTCAGTACGAACAGTACAGAGCCTGCGGAAGACGGAGTGGGTGTCTTGGAGTACAGGACGGAGTCGTAGAAGATGAGAGTATTGTCAGATTATGATTCATAAGATATGTTATACATTACATAAAATAATACGATACACACGAAGACACGAAGACAAAACACAACAGAGCGATGATATAATATTATGAGCAAGTGACAGTAACACGACTGCCTGCATATGAGTGATTACCGATTCATTGGCTTCACTTAATTATCTGTAATTACTGTTATCACGTCTACATCCATCAGTAGACAAAATGATTTTCCAAGAGATCGTCAAAATTCTATTCAAATTGAATTATGAATTAACAAGTATCTACCTAGGTATTCGGATTAAAAAATTAAGGACGATGGTAATATTATTATAAAGGACTATGATATAAGCAATAAACATTGTATTTTAGTGTTGAAAATTGGAATTTACAACTCATATGAACCGATATAAGTAAATACCTGGCCAATCTGCTAACTCTTTATTGCCTGCTATTATTTCAGGAATTGAAAACAATTTTGCATTTTTTGCAACAGCATGCATTTTCATATAGACCTGCTGCTTGTTTAATGGCATACTTATATAGGCTTCGGGAATTTTGCCTGTAAAATGTCTCCAATATGTCATAGACATATACTGATATGATGATCGTGGAAGGGTTATTTATAGTGCATCTTAATTCAACTACCCACTGTAATTGATATAACATGAACTGAGTACATTCTTATACGAAAGTTTTATATAAACGATAATTAAATCTTGTTTTTGATTTCTGGAAGATTATTGCATATTACAATATATTTGCCCAAAATATTCCATTCCATTTTTGTCTATATGCATCGCTTAATTTACTGTTGGCACTTAGAAGAGTAAATACGCAGAACTATGTAGTATTAAAGTGTGCAATGCCAATAATACCAATATTAAGCTGGGTATAGTGCTGTGATGTTGAGGACTGGCAAGTAATTAAAGAGGTAATCAATTTATTTCTATACATGCACAGCTAGTAACAACACAATATCTAGCAGCAGACCGACTTTAAAATTAGGTTCACTTGCCAAGAAAGGCAATACGGAAGCCGGCATTCAAAAAGGATAATATTCTCTTGAACAGGAAGAGAAGCACCAAGCACAGAACACGCATCTCTTACTAGCTAATAAAACTCATTGTCAGTTTACTAGGATGTTGTAAAGAAAGCTATAAGACAAATACTAATGTTAAAGTCATTTTTGTTCGGTGTTCTTATAGGAAAGCATGGAATATGTTGAGATAATGATGTATTATGAGTTTCTGGTACTAATAAATGTGTGCCTTGATCTGTATAGTAGTCTACTACTAAAAGTACTGTAATAGTATTTGGGGGTATTTATTGTTCACTCGCTTACAACTTACCAAAGTTTGATATACTGTAGTAGTTGGACCAACACAACATACACATAATTTCTGTGTTCTGCCAGTGCTGGTACTGCCTCTACTGCATAAACTGCATACACATGGATAAAAGTTTTGAGAAGCCCAACAGAACAGTCTTGAAGTGTGGATCAGACCAGAAACAAGGCGAAAAAGAGACATCCAGCAACCGAATTCGGCTAACCTAACTCTTCCGTCTCAAACTTAAGTACAGAGCAAAAGTAAACTAAATACCCAAGCCAATGTTAAGCTACTCCATACCATCTCTGTAAACACATTCATTTCAAATACCTTGATAATAGACTTACCTACTTTATATAGGTAGGTATACTAAATGAAGATCTTGTGTGCATAACATTTGTCTCCCACCCTGAGAATATTAAACAAGCCTTTCAATTAACATTTGCATCTTTCCCTTGCCATATTTTATGTCAATAAACTTCTTTTCTACATTAATTCACAATGAAATCTGTGGACAAAAATCATAAATACATAAATGATATAATATAAAGGACATAATGGACATAAATGATAGATATAAACCAAGCTCGCATTTTCTTTTACAAATGATCTTTATGCCGAAACTCAATTCAAGACCCTTACGAGAAAAGAAGAGAGAAGTAAAACATTGTGTTGTCATCGAAGAAAATATCACAATCTTAGGGTAAAAATCGTTCATGAGGAAATTGTGCATGAGGAAGTTGAGTATTGACATTGAATTAACAGATTCTCCAGATTTTGTTTGTTGACAAATTAATTTTTGTAATTATTTCTGTTTCGCGTTAAACAGTGGGGCTAAATATAATGTGGGAGTGTGTAACTGTATAAATTCATATCTTCTAGCATGTGAGGCGTGAAGTGGGAGAAGAGAAGTATAAGGTCTAGTACTATAGTAGTAGACTGATTTTGAGTTTTCTTGAGTAGTGAGAGTGAGGCAAAGCTAAGGGAAGGCAAGAAGAGTCGGAAGAAGAGGAATGTATAGGAAGCACAAGCCAAAGTACCTAATTCTCATATAATATTATGAGAGAGTCAGAGTCTCTGCCAGTCTCATAGATGAGAGGGAAGAAAGCGAAGGCAGTAAAGCAAGAGGAAACCAAACCGAACGGTTCCAAGTTCCACGACAAGAAGATACTGACTAAAACTAAAACTCGACTCGGGCTCTGGCTAACGATAAGCCAAGAAGAGCAAAAGGCTTTCTTGCCTGTGTTCAATGTGTGTGCGTTCCCTAACCTAACTGGATCCACATTTCCACATCCACCTCACCAAGAAGGAAAGCAAGGCAAGGCAAGGCAGGGAGCTGAACCGGGTATTCCTCTTTTGTTAGTAAAGCATCACCGAAATCAAATCAGCGTCAGTTGCCACATGCTTCTCCACCAGACAACATCTAACTTCGGTTCACCTTACATTAGGAAACTTCACATTACATAACAATACACTTTGCACAGTAGTATCTTGTTGAGGAAGAAGAGAAGAGGGGAGGCTACGTCCCGAGTCAGAACAGGAAAACTAAATTCTAGCCTACTGTAAGTCACGCTTAACTTGAACTCTCTCAACAGAACACACATCAGATCATCACATTAATTTATTACGGACCTCGGCACAGCATTTACTGGAAAAGCAAACAAATCTAAACAATACAAACAGAAATAAGCAAGAGGAGATTAACTGGGAGTTGAGTTGAGCCAGGGAGGGAGTGATACCCAAGGAAGATTAAAGTTGAAAGTCAAAAGTGAACGACGGTGTCTCTCCTTTGTGCACATCCGCTTTTTAATTAGCAGTCCTTTGCCAATAGTCGAAATCCCTTTTGATATCATTGTTCTTGTTATGCAACACATCACTCACAAAGTACTGACACTCTTCTGCCCGGTGCTACCTATCTCCCTACTTAAGTCTCCCCAACTATCTCTACATCAGTAAACAAGATAGCTAATTATCTAACTTGATCTGAACTGTCATATTATCAGCCTGACTCGTGCTCCGGACTTTGAAAACAAACGGAGACGGAAGGAACAGCTCTCAGTTTACTCACATAAGTGTGTGTCTCCTTTGAATTTACAATTATCTTCGTAATGTCAAGACGAGATCACATCACACAAACTAATATCTAACTTTGAAGTAGTTAAATACGACATCAGAATGAGAATCACTCTACAGATATATTACTCTACTCTACTTACTACATAGATTGCTCACTGAATTGTTAAAATAGACACACCGGAGTATTAAAGTAAATAACTAGGCATTTACATCGGTAGGAGTGCCAAAAACGACAAAGAGACACTTCACTCTCCTTGGAATCTTTGATCGCACTGTCTTCTACGACATGTGCAATCAAACAACATAGTTAACATCAAGACCCAAGATAAAAATTCAGCAGATATTCGCATACTTAACAATCTTTGCCGTACTACATAATCGGTAATTCTGTCTGCATCATCAGTGATTTGTATTACCCGTATACACTTCTAAAGACATTTACTCTGAAGTGCACTATACTTCTTCTTTAACTACACAAGTACCTTTTAAAAATAACAACTTGGCACAAGAAGAGCATTCGTAAGGGAATTGCAAAGAAAACGTGAGTTTTTAACTAATTTTCTATTTATTTAAAATATCTTCATTCAATTCTGATTTATTATGTCATGCATTGCATGAGTGTGTCGTAAAGGTCCCAAAAAAGCCACAGTTCAATCATTCTTAGAGAAAGTATATAGATAATCGTAAAATAATGTGAGAAGTAAGACAAGTGCTACGGCAAGGGTGAGGTGTCTCTAGTCAATATCGTAAAAATGAAAGTGGATTCAAGGATGGGGCTCTTGGCGTTTGTTACGGCTGTGAGTGAATGCATAATATAAAAGTTACTTAGGTACAGAGAAACGATAGGATAGTTTGTAGCTTTACTTTGCGTTCCTTACTTTTTCCGTGAGATTATGCCTTTAGAGTTAGTCAGGTCAACTCAACAGAGTCTCATCTCATCCTCAGTGTCACTAGTAAGAACGAAGTAAGGACGGAAAGGAAGAAGACGCATATTGCATATAATATTATTAGGATTATGATTTGCCATGACAAGATGCTTCAGTTGAGGAAAATGTCATGACTTCCTCGAACGGCTATCATGGGTTTCCTACCACCATACCATAGCAGCTTAGTACCACCACCTACTACCTATACCTACCTACTCTTACTTCTTCAGACTAAAAGTAAACCACCAACATTGAGACATCACATCATCATGACACTGGTGTCTACCTACTACTTACCCCATATCAAAAGCAGATTTCATATATTAGCTAGCTCTATAAGAAAAGCATGTCTGACTTGACGTGAGTTAGTTGACTCCTTTCTTCCACATAACAAAAGCTGTATTATATATATATATATATCTCATATTCTTATATTATCCTGGACATGACAACATGCATAGGAAAGGATCTGAAGAAAAAATCAAATGAGATGAGAATGAGACTGACTAGTTGCATAAGGTATGCTATGCACAGCACAGTAGACTAGTGTAAAGAGGTAGCATGATCAACCACGTACAATAATAGCATGCCAGATAAAAGAGATGAAGCAAAAGAAAACTCTGTTGTAAATCTCTGTGGCTTGAATTTAGATTACTTCCATCCATACGTATTTATATAGAGGAGGGAACTTTCTTTTTTATAAGTGTTCTAATATCTTATAACAAAGATCTTATGTCCGTGTAATATACTGACACGGTATTCGTGTCGAAGAGACAAGTCACAGTAGGCGAAAAGAACATGCTAGATGAAAAATCTTTGTTGCCTTTCATTCTGTTTGTGCTTTTTGACATTTACTTGTCATTTCTAATTGAGCTCAGCTCTGCAATCTCCATCCATTTCCCTTCCCTTGTTTTTATACCTAATCCACAAATCTCCTCTACTCTGAATCATAGAGATATATGCAAAATTGTCGAGCTAAAAGGAAAGAGGACCTCGCCGACCCGCTTTTATCACTCTTCCATTTCAAGAGGCTACTTTCACAGTTTTACATTAGACGCTTATGCTACAAAAACGTATTTTCATTTCCAGGATTGAGTGATGAGCTTTAGATTACGCGAGTTGACACTATGTTCTTCCAAATTGGAATATTGTAGCTTGCTTGATACATATCTCTCTGTGCTCTGTCACCGTGTGCTACTTACTAAAGTGCTATTTTGTTCCAGCACTTTATAATTGTATTTTATATTCCCTTGGTGTATGCTATGTACTTATTCACTAAGCCTATCTAATATTTTGTGGCACAGAGTACAGAGTTTTCCTATTACGACTCTTTTAGTTTGAAGTTTCCATTTTGGATATTATATCATTCTAAATTGTATCTAACTAGGCAGAGCAAACGAGATGACACGCTAGGCACTTCTGCACTTACGTAGTTTGTAGATAGATATAGATACACATAATACACAAGGTAGATTTACTTTAGTGTGATCCAGATCATGCATCACCAACCACTGATACAAATTGATTTCCAGTGTATTAGACACTCTATAGCTTGATATTGATGCAGAAGTATGTAAAGTTTAGACAGAATAGAAATTAAAGAGCTCCCGGAGATCAAGGTTCAATGACAAATATTTATAGGCCTAGCGAGCCAGACAACAGTTGGCTGACACAGATAGACTGAGCAAAACAAACATTGAAATGCTTTATGTTTTTCAAATCTCAATTTGTACGATGAGTAGACTATCTTGTAATTAATTGGAACACATCAGGTTGAAATAGCGAATTTAATCAGAGAAGTTCTCATCTGACAGTTATCTGTTCTGGATGGCTTGATGAGTGTATTTGGGTCTCAAGGATTGTGTGAAAACTATCTGTTTCTATTTCGAGGAATTTATCCTACATACCCTCTAATCCACAAAGTAAACCAATGAATTTTAGGGATCAATAGAATACACAGAGAGCATTTCATTGTACTACATCCTTCAATTTCAAAAACAGGAAATCTAAAGGATTGTTGTAAGGTACCCACTACTCTTGGAATGGTGGATTTTTAATGAGAATACCTAACCAAGTGGGCGAGGTTCCATATTTTTCCTGACAAATCGGGTATTTTGATATAGAATAAGCAATGTCTTCTGAGAGTTCTGCGGAGGAAAGGGTTCAGTTGGTAGGTACTGAAATTAAAAAGGTGATATAATAATATTTTTGGGGAACTGTGTATAGGTGGTGGGTATAGAGCTACGGTGATCCGGATGATCCTTGAACGAGACTCGTTTTCTGAAGTGGACTGTAGAAATGATGTGATAAGATGCCAAATGCAAGTATCGGCTGTGGCCAAGAAAATCTAAGAGGACAAGTGACATGTAAGAAGGCCTCAAGTCGTCTCTCTCAGCTGTGAAGAAAAACACGAGGGAATTTCCAGTCAACTACAGAACAGACAGAACTGGTACTTGAACTGGGCTCAGACAGCCGCAGCACAACCCAAATACCCGAATTCGGATTTACTATAACTTCCTTCCTATATTATACATATGTATTGCACCTACTCAATCTTTTACTTGTTCAACTTTTACTTCTTTTCATCTTTCATCCTCACTCCGCTGAGATCACATTAGCTATATCATCACTTACAATCTTACATTACGGCACCAGTTCACCTCACTTCAGTTAACTTTGGGAAATAGAAAAGGAAAAGAGAAATACACTACAGCCACGAACAGAGATACATCCCCATGTAAAAATATATGCAGAACGACTAAAAAACTCGTGATCCTTCTCAATTCTCACACTTACTTAGCTACCTCTATGCTAAAGACGTGCGTATAAATGCGAGAATATATGTCTTTGACATACTGAGGAGGATTCGCCAGGGAAGTCAGAGGCAAGTTACAAGTTGTCAATGGGACATGATTTGGGTGTAGTGTGTGAACTGATTCCTGAATCGGTTTCCTATTTCCACACGATTGTCAACGTCGATTCCATACGCATTTTCAAAACGTATCCAGAAAAAAAATATTCCTCCTACTCTTCTACGGTTTCAACCTCCAATATACATTACATCGCATATTACTGATCGTGACATATTGTGAAGATACGAACTCTAAACTTCTTTAATACCATTTATTATCCACCCTGTTACTCAATTTCAAAAGAAACGTAAATAGGAAGTAAGATCTCGAGGAAGATTACCAAAGCAGACTACTTGCAGAAAAAATTACACATTCGTTGGACGATTTCTTCGATTGTGACGTTTATTGAATTACGACGTATGTACTCGTTAACTCCTTCTTGAAAATAGTAACCTACGAGGTCAAGAGGAAATAATAATAGATAAACAAGCGAAAAAAGAAGTGAAAGTGAAGGTATGTCTATGAACTGTGTTGAAGATGAAGATGAGCAAGGTTTGACTGCAGTGTCACCGTTACTCCTACTGCATACATATGTAGTATCTGCTATAATATAACTAATCTTGACACTACTGCTATTGCAGCATCATTTTTTAGTTCTTATTTGACTTGAATTGCACTGCATATGCGGCGAGTCCTTGTATATTGAAGCATATAATATATATAAATAAATATTTCTTTAGCTAGCCTACTTTTGGACTGCAAAGATTTTCGAATATTGTTATTATCCGTAATTCCATGTGTAGTAGTAAAAGTTATGTAGTAAAAAAGGGAAGGGATTTTTTCTTGTGTGCAAGATATTTATGTGTAGCTCCTGTTATATGCTAGACAGATGAATATGAGTAGTAAGTATTACGATTATGACTATTGTAGGAGCAGTTCATAGAAAGGAGTCTATAGATAAGCTAGTGCGTGTGTGTGCGTATTATGAGATTCCCAGTTGGAATCCTAAGAGTACTAACTCAATAAGACGAGGCAAAGTAAGGAGCAGTGAAAAGGATTGGTTCTTTGAGAGTTCGGATGCAAAAACCAAAGGAAGAAGAGATGTTCCATTGCATTGCTCTTTTCTTCGATGATACTTTACTGTACTGATGTTATATGCCACTTGAGATCCTCCTATACAATAGTACTACTCGCAAGATCTACTGAACGTTTACAGTATGTTACCAACAACAAAAGTCTTCGTCCTCTTCTTCTATAACTACCAGTATCAATATAAATAGAGACAGAAGAGAGAATATCTTTGGAGAACATTATATCTTCCTTTCCTATTGTACATATAGGAATAAATAGGGGAATATTTCTCTAAAAAAGTCGAGAAGGATAGAACAGATGTGTTGACTGTAAAGAGGCGCACGTGGGTTGTTAAGTGATGCGATGCATGGATAGATACTCGGAGGAAACACTCTCTTTACTTCACTTGACTACCATAAGTAAGACTTGTCTTTACATTATTGCATTTGCTTATGTATAGTGGAGATAGGTAAGACGACACGCACAAAGTGTGGCTCTCTCTCTCTCTATAAGGACTAGAGGGATAGAAGTGTCTGACTCCTCACTGGAAAAAGACAACATCATGATAGAGAAAACAGTGCTCTACTCTTTTACTACTTACTACTCTGATACAGGAGAATAGTATCATAAAATGTAGTCAACTAAAAAGCTACAAGACAAGAGATTGCTGTTGCATACTATGAGTTATGTAATACATACAGATTACAACAGCTTCCTTCTACGCTCTTTTATACATAACTTAATAACGGTAGATGTGCGCGGAAAATAAATGCTGTCTCTCTATCCGTAGATACACTCTGGCCAGAGCAATACATCATTCGCAAGAGCTGCTAAATGTAAATACACATACATAAGTGTTCTCTTGTGCTCCAATAATTTTTTCATAAACGTCAAACACCCATAAACTTGGCATAGAAATTGCGAGCAGAAACAACCCTATTAACTCCCAACATTGAACCTTCTCAAGTGTTTCCACTTACGCACTTATTTAGCCACTTTGCCCAAACAACCAACAGACCTCAGCACAGTCATTCTCAATGAGTTGATTGAACTTCCTCCTTAAAATTTACGACAAAGAGATACTGAACAAAACTAAATGTCTCCACACACATCCTAGACGACGTCGTCTTCAAAGGACGCTACAACTTACCACAACTATAGTGTACTTACTAAAGAGGGAAGCGTAGGAGGAAGAAAGCCTACAAGCCCTTCCTTCCGGAAAGAGAAAGCGGAAAACTCTGTTAGCAATGACTATCACAGGGAGCCTTCTGTTTTTTGCCGTCACCTGCATTCTCCTGAATGTTGGTTTTGCAGCCGTCGTTGGAAGCGGTCAAGGTCACTATTACATTTTACTATTCTTATTCTCCTTCCCTTTTCAGCATCCTACAGGTATGAATGTAAGAACACCACATGTCTTCAGTATACGTATGCATAAAGAGTAATTAAGTAATAATCCAAAAACACTTTATTAAAATTACATTTATTTAAGTTATTTTTATTTATTCAATAGGTATTTAACATTTTATGGTTAGTTTATAATAATTATCCAGCATTGATTACTTGATAAATACTCTGTTGTAAAAGATATCGTTAACTAAAGATAGAAAATTGATTATTAATAAGCATACTACCCGGGTGAACTGGAAGTTACAATATTATATCCTCCGATGTTTTAGTCTAAGAACTAATAGTCCGTTTTTTATTGATTGGGTAGGCCGAGGCCTAAGAAATGGAAATCTTTTTGAAAGGTTTGATCTCCAATTAGGCGATGAAAGCTCACTTCTGCTCTTTCCCTTACAATAATAAAATGGATGCTAGAAAAACCTATTGATAATTGAAAGGGACTTTCCTCACAAATCACGCCCAATAAACCCCTAGTTGCTTTCCTCAACTTGACAGTGACACACAAAGAATCTTACATACATAAGACTTGTATCTTTTACAGCACCAAAGCTTTAAGCTCCTCTTTCATTTAAAGATATACATACACACAAGAGCTTTTCAAATGTCAGATCCTAGCAAAATGTTCTTTAGCAAAGAAAATATCTCCCGAGTTTTCTAATGATTTCCAGATTCTTACAAGGTATCTTCAAAATCCGACTTCCTCCCTCTTCTCAAGCACATATTCTATGTATACATTTTTACTCTACCTACTATAATTATAGAGTAGCTAATGCAATTTTTCCCAACCAAAATATTTACTTTTTTCAAAAGCTATTTTCTGACTATGGGCTACAGTCATACTAAGAAGCGTATTAGGGTTAAATTTCTGTTAAGGCATCCTTTTCATAGTAGAATCTATAAGCAATAGTTCGTTGTAGGCACATTTTACTCGTTATATCGTAAGAAGCTTTTAATTTTCAATTGCCTCCTTTCTTGTTGCGAATTTTTATAGATCTAGATAGGCAAGCCTAACTGAAATCTACTAAATCAAGATTTTTCTTAAATTCCGTTATAAAAAGCCATATAAAAGAACTGTTAATCTACTTTAACTAATAGTACACTATAAATAAACAATGTGAAAATTTTAGAAATGGCAAGAAACATATGACAAAAATTATGACGTTTGTAACTAGGATGACAATGGTAGTGTACATTTAATAAGATAACTTGCCTTAGAGCAAGATAAGAAATATAGTTGAACTTCTATCTTTCTTCTTGCTGTGAACTGCAAGTTCCAAATTTATTTTTAATGGTTCGTGAGTGGACAGGATGATGTATGTGTAAGATAAGTTATTTACGTGCGTAGTGGATATGAAAAAGTGCGTGGGCATTTGGGCGATGCCTTCAGTTCGATAAAGAAGATAGCTCGGCTACGAGTTGTTTTATGGTTGAGGTTAGGAGTTAAGATGTTTCTACAGAAAAGTGGATGAAAGAAAGCGGTGATCAAGGGGATAAGAAATGTAAGTGATCCCATGGGAGTTGGTTCAAAAACAGCAGAGAACATTCTTTGCTGGTCTATCGCTAGGCGGGTAGCCCAGCCCGGTAGCTGATTTACTATACATCCATACTACTATACTATTATAGCTACCTAGCTACTTTAGTTGACTAGCTCAGGTACTTTATGTGATTATCAATTGTCGAAGAGAGGATATCTTGTGCGTAGTACATTAAACTAGCTGCGTAGTCAGTTGATAGTAAAATACGCGTATTTTATAGGAAGTTAGCCCGAGTATCAATCACATTACAAACAACGTCTAATTGTAAGAATGTTTACACTTCAGGCAGGTGAAACAATTTAAAGTATCTTTCCCAGGATATAATGTTTACACTTAGCTTCGTATAACTAATGAATAGAGAAACATTTGGCTAACCTAGTAAAAGATGTTGGGTCTCCTATGCTTAGTTAATGTTTCGTATTAGTGGGAAATGCAGTAGATTTGCATTGTGAAACAGGCTTTTGTGTTGGGAAGTATGTAACTGTTGTGCTGTGAATTAAATGCCTTGGTATTAGTACCTAATCAAAATATGCTGCAGTGAAATGAAAACAGCTGCACTAAGGAAAACAATCTCAAATATCTAAACACAAAGATAATTAGAACATGTTTAGAATGTCGTTAGTATTTAGATCTCTGTTGTAGTCTGTGCATTTGCTCTGGGGTTGCTCTCTGTCCTCTCTGTTGTCTCTTCATTGTTTTTGCTTGAGCCTTCTAATCTAATGTTGCTGTAGAGTAGAGCATATTCTATAGTAGAAGTTAAATATATAAATACCTTAGTAAAGGAGCATGGATCGTTGGAAAGTTGGAACTAAGGATGCTTTGCATTTACATATGTGTATCTCTGTGCGTTATTTCATCCAAATTCTAAAATTAGATTTTTCTCATCTTTATACATAGTATATAAATCTATAATATAGGTAATTTAAAAAGCCATTACCTAAGGACACTTGATTTTATGCATCGTAAAGAGAAGTTATATATCGGCCTTGTTTGTAAATACGTGATCTTGTATGATTGTGAATTATGTTATGGTTATAAGCATTAAGCATATAAAAGATAAAAGTGTTTTAGTCTGAAAGACAGTAAAAGTTAGATACCTACTATAGGTAGACGTTATTTAAACAGTTGACTTGAGTTGGCTCCCTGTGGCTTACTTTGGTTGAATCTGTTTTGGAGTTGATGTGTTTTGGCTGTATAGGTATGTATGTGTATGTGTGTGTGTGTTTCTTTTTGATATGGAGGTGGCAGGAAGGACATGGGGACAATGGCAATCCGCTATAAGTCGTTACGTGTCGTATGTGTAACAAAAGGAGCATTGTAGTGAAATCAATTTGGAAATTAAAATGCCATGCCATGAACTGGATTCCATCGGGACAGATATAGTCTAAGTAAAAGAGCGGAGCGGAGAGAGTGAGCCTGTATACTTATCGCCGCGTTTAAGGGAATTGTTTTATTCTGTTTTGAAAGGGAAGGGAATGAAATAAATGGAAGATGTACTTATGTATAGAGTGTATAAAGTAGAATGTGATTCGGCAATAAGAGCAATGTTGAGTGCAGAGATGGATGGTTGGTGATGTTATTGGAACGTTTGTGTTGCACTGTGAGTACGTGACTAAAAGAGAGGAGCAAATACAAAATGAGTTGATCTGGAGAAATAGACTGGGCCTGCCTGACTGCCTGGCCAGTTAGATGCGACCGAGAGCAGAGTATTTAAGTATGTAGTCGTCCAGAGGAGGATAGTCGTGTAGATGGAGTTAAACTGGATCCTACTAGATCAGGGATAACTACGGATGTTAGTGAAGTAAAATGCAAAATCCCGACCAGACTGGGAACTAAATGTACTAGAAGACAATGGGATTGCGACTAAAACTGAAATGCAAAAGTGTGATGAGATTGAGACTGGGGAATAGACGAGTCAAATCGAGTGTCTACTCTTCCTAGCCCTTCCATTCCTCTCTCTCTCTCTCTTTCTGTCTGTGGCTCAACAATAAGCTGGTTCACTCCGGCTTACCTCTCTCTCTCTACTCACTACCACGACTCCCACTTTAGTCTTAGTCTTCATCCGAACTATTAGGAGACTTGTACACTTGTACCTATTTAGTAGCTATATGCACTCGCATTTCAGACTAAAGCGATTGTTATTTGCAGTGTGCTAGAGCAAGGAAACAATGTAACATCATGCAATGGCAGGAGTTGAGAGACGTGGCTATGGGATTTAAAACTATTTCTGCACACACAACAACAGTGACACTACAAACGACTAAAACTACAGAAAACATATTGGAATCGCCCAGAGTGGTACAATCTCTACTTCTTCCAAATAAATGGAATCAAACTGCCTGTGTATTACTACACAGATACAGAACTATCTATTTATTACTTTAACCTACTACTAGCATGTATATTCACTCTTACACTAATACACACTAACACATTCCACTAAATAAACTTGGACGATCATCGAAAATATTATATCTATAGTTTAAGGATATGTGTACTCTTTTATTTTTCTCTTAAAGTACATAATATTATTATACACAGTATAAATGTATTTATTTCTATATTTTTGGTAGGTAGTTACAGATATAGTAGAAAACCAACAGATGCTCAATAGGAAAGTCCCACGCAGAAAATACATAACTATATTTGAACATTACTGTAGCTAGGATTTAGATTGTTAAGGGCCTGAGTAGTACATAAATAAGTTAAGTACTATAGACACTTTCAGTATATTCAGTATAGGTAACTTCATTTGCTATGATAATGTGGCTAACAACGTACATAAGGACTAGGCGTTTGTATTTGTAACTGTAGATAATGCTAGGCACTCTGCGTATGTTACAGAATAGTGCACTGACTGACTCACACATAACTTAGAACCGAAAACAATCACATCCGGAATCCGGAGACACTCTTGTTCACTTTTTACTTTGAAATTCAATATTGTCTAAGTGAATACGTTCCTTATATGCACCAAATAGAGACACATACATACATACATATACATATGTCTGCATTTGTAGAAAAAGCAAGAATCTATATTTAGATTGTTGTTATCTGCAAATCTTATCTAACTGAACACATCGATAGGCATTTGTCTTGAAGTTTTTTTTACTGAACTGTATATATAAGAGCTTCACTATATATTTACTTACTATTACCTAATAACAATGTTTGAAATTGTGAGAGTGTAGAGAAGCAACATATGTACGTACAACATCCAGCTTTTCTCAGTTCAGCTTACGATATTATTTTCCCTTCGTGCATGTTTAGCTTTCACTTGTTGTGTTCTTATTTACTTATGGGAATGTAGCACTAACTCTTTTATCTTCCTTATTTGTGACAACGTCACTATGATGCTTGCTTTATACCTACATTCTTTTTTATTTCTTACTCAACGGAAACTTTGGCATATGAGCACAAATATTTTCTCTTTCTTTTTTAACCAATAACATTTTCAGTTATATTATGTCAGTCGTATATGTTGGGAGTAAAGGGCTGTATAGAAAAGTACAAAGCATTAGCAGATCACTTTATACAGATCAACATGCGGGGCTACATAGAAAAAACAAGTAGAAACAATATCCTTCAAGAATTTCGCAACCGAAAATAGGAAAGGTTAAGCCATTCTTTCTCTGCCACTCATGTGACAAATTGAGCCTGACACCTCTATGTATCTCCATTTTCAAAATAGAAAAGAAATAATGAGATAGAAAAATATGTTTCTCCTAATGCACATTCAAACTGAACAAGTGGAGTGACTTGCCATTTTTCTTTGACAGTTTGACAATGCCAATGTGTACAAGCAAAATAGAATCTGATTACTCCGTTACTCCATTCTTTTGTGATTCCCCTTCATTATTCTCAAAACTGAGAATTATACTTACCTACATTAAACTACTTAAAGTTTCATCAGTCGGCAATTTATTTTCCTCTTCGTAAAGGTCACATGCCAAAAATAGAAAAAGTACTGTTATTATGTAAGTTGTACATTTCGGTAGGTCCTAAATGCTTCTTCTTGTTAGTGTATAAAAATCAAAAGCTGCATCCAGTATCCTATAATGTTAGAATTAATGATTCAGTTATGTAACTTTGTATTTGAAAGGGTAGTGTAGTACCAGTACCTGTTGAAATGTGAGTAGGTACAACAAAGTACAACCGTACTTTGTTGTACCGTACTTTCCCCTTTAAGGTTGGGGTAAGTTGGTTCAGTTGCATGTGTTTTCCCACTCCTCTAAATTCCAGACAACTCGATCTGTAATAGGTGAAAATGGAAAATTTGATTGATTTCAAAAGATAAACTATCCAGGACGGCCACACAAAGCTCTAACTTTTTCAAAATATTCAACTGAAACGTAAAAAGCGTGTCGCACCTTTTTATGTGGGCCAAATAATAGGCCTTTTCATTTGAGGAACATTTTGAAAATGTTACAGCCTTAATTGTGACCCTCCTGGGTAGTTTATCTATTGATGTCAATGGACTTCTTCCGTTTCCATCCATTACGGATCGAGTTATCTGGAATTTTAAAGTCAATAATACTTGAGTCCGTGAATCGGTAAAATAATTGAGTCGTGCCTGCTGCTTGCCGCGCGGAATTCATAGCCGATAAATGCAATTATACGAGCATATATGGAGGCTCTGCTGGAAATTCTCTGAGTTTTGGGACAATAGACCTTTGTAGATGAAAATATCAAAGAATGAA
>JABASI010002998.1:0-17757 GCA_019776505.1 Tomocerus nigrus | reverse complement strand
CTGTTATGGTTTCTATGAGATGACAAGTTGAAATTGCTGCCGCTTGTCTGTAATTGTCAAGCGAAGTCAATGTCACGTCGAAAAGGGTTGTCAACTGGAGGAAGATGCTTTGTATTTTGTGCTGGCGGAGTGCATTGAATTGCATGCTTGATAAGTTGAGAGTTGAGACGAGACGACTGCTCTATATTACTATAATATGCCTGGCCATGCATTTGTGGTTATGCCTTATATATATAGGCACTTATGTGTATACGAGACTTTGGAATAAAGTTAAGAAGGAGATGAATGGATTTGACTGAGTTTTACATTTCTTGTTTGAATTGCAGGTACATGAACTGTGTGACAATTTCTGTCACCGCTACATTAGTTGTTTGAAAGGGAAAATGCCCATCGACTTAGTGATAGATGAACGGGATGGGACGAAACCTCCGTCAGAGTTGGGACATACTGGCAATGGCGATGCCTCACGTTCTCTCGACTCCGCCTCCCATACCGATGGCGCTAGTACCCCCGATGTGGTAAGTCACTTTTCCGTATAAATAAATAGTTTAAAAAAATATCATGCGTGTAGTCACACCGTGTTGCATATTCTTCATGATAAATATTCACCAAGTGTACATAGCATAAGTGTAAATTAGATTTATTTTTATAAAAGTTTAGTATTACAGTGTAAAAAAATAAGGACATAAATATATGGTAATGAATGAGAAACAATTTCCATTAAAAAATGCTAGTAAAAGGCCATAGAAGAGACTAAAACCACAACATGTACGTAACATTCGTGTGTGCATAGCTGCTAACTGCTAATTTAACTCAGGATGTTTATAATAGTATGTGATTGTGTGTAATAGTGTACATAGTAAATTAATATATGTGAGCGAGCATGGAAATATAATGCTCTGATGTGGAACTGAACTGTAGTTAGCAACATCAAATTACATTCATATTGCATGATTTCATTATAAAAGATATATCATTGCCTCGTGCTTCATTCATTAGCACAGCTCATAGGATATTCTGTCAGACCATAATCAACAATCCCTCATTCTCAGTTCTAATGATAACCTGTGCATTTTTGTCGAATTTGCACTTTTTCCTCTAAATTGTGCTCAAAACAAGAAATATGACATGCAAGGGGTTGGCTCCACTAGTACTACTTTTCACTAGAAATTTACTATACCAATACCGTGCTATAGGAAATGAATAGGTTTTTTATATTGTGTAATCTAAATAAGTAGTGAGTAGGTGGAAATAGTAGATTATAATAGTGGGGATTGGATTACAAACAATTTCTAGCTAAGAGAGTTTAGATTAGAGGATCAAGTGTGTTTCTATGTGTCTAGTAAGTAGGAAGCTCGTATTATACGTCCATATGTGACTGAAAGGGTGGAAAAGGTTAGGAAATTCAATGAGAGAATGAGAGAGGTGATGGAAAAGCAGTGACTAGGCCTAAACAGTAATACAACTTACTTAGCATTAGGGATGGAGGAAAGGAATACTAAACGATAGCTTACCTTTATCTTGGAATATTATATGTACTTATTGTGGCACTATTAGAGTGAGTGAGGTTTGTCACACATACAATTGGTAGGTTATTAGATAGAATTGCTCTACATTAGATTGGAGCGCATGTTGGCCATATGCTCAGTAATTCGAATTAAAGAATGGAGCAATAGTTTTGAGTGTATGTTTGGAATTAGGTAGGTAGACACTGTAAACTAAAAGAGTAGTGTAGTGAGTGCACACACGTATGGTTATAGTAGTAATTTCCTATAAAAAAATTCTATACTATAATACATGAGTTGCTCATATGCGCAAAGCAGCATAGAAAAGTAGAGTGAAAGGCTGTAAAGGATAAATAAAAGGTGAGGGAGGGTCACAACAATAAAGGAAGGAAGGGAGCAACTGGAGTAATAACGTACACCTTGTCCGTAAATGCAGTGAAAGAGTCGAGTTTGAATGTGTTTGGTAATTTAATGTAATGTAATGTAATAGAGTGAAGTGATGCATTTCGAAAATAACCGATAATCCGAAAAAGAATAACATTTGGACCACAAGTAGGGGGTCAGATAGCGTGACCTATGATTACATTGTTGCGGCCTGCCCTGCACACTGGCCATTTCTGAAATGACACCCCACGGGGATATGATCATTGGCCACATCATGCAAGGGAACTGGATACCTGCCTGCACGCTATTTCATGATCATCCTTCATTATCAAGAAGGGTCTCGTTCGTCTAGCCTGCCTGCCTCTATCTTAGCTCACTTGCGATTAGCCATCATCTATGTTCTTTCTTGGGATTATTACTCGAAGGCATGTTATATTTTATATCACTAAAATGTTCATACCTTTTCTCTGTGTACTAGTCGAGTTACCTTTTTCTCGAAGGTGGCTCTAATTGTAACTTCAATTTGCTAAGTTTTCAGCTTAGTGTTGTTTTGTGATAGCCGCTCGGCTGACTCCATTTAAAATTTTAGCTAAGCAGAGTTTTTGTTTATACTTAGCGATTTCCTTCCTTATAGTTTTAACCACTACGTGTATTCTGTTATACTAAACGTAGTAGGTATTAGTATAACTGAGGAAAACCACTCAACTCCAATCAACTCACTCAGTGAGTGAGTTTAATTTTAGTTTGAGTTACTAAGTTCACTTTCCGTTTATTTCTTTTGGTGTGGTGACTGGTGTTTCTTTATTTCCTCCTTGATAAAGTAGGTTTACTCGTAGAGTGAGTGGATGGACGTATACATGAAGTAGGATTAGAAATAGTTGCGAGCATTACATGAAAAGTCATGTTCATGTTTGATAGGGCTCTGTGTGTAGCTACATTACATAGAAATAAGTGAGTGCTTTCATTCTCTTCAATCATCACATCTAGGATTTTGTTAATATTTCTTGTAGACACTCACAATCAGACTATTTATCCTTCTTTTCTTTCCCATGGAGGAACGTGAAGAAGGAAGGAGTCCAGTTTAGTTAAGTTTTTAGACATGACATGACACACAGACAGACTAGGTGGAAGATATATTAGTTTTGTAATCGTAAGTATGTAGAGGAAAAGACATGTAGGATTGTATTTTGTAGTAATAGTAAGTAGTAAGTAGTGAGTGGATGATGGGAGCTCTAAGGTTTCCCTGGGCAGGTTTATACTTTAGTAGATGATGATAGTAGGTAGGTGTATTAGATCTACGGAACAGCAAGCCAACTAACAACCTTTATCTTTATTGCTTTCATGATGAGCAATCAAACTTATATTTGTTCCAAGCGGCTGCTGAGCTCATTTCATTAAATGTTTTCACTCAAACTTTACAACTGTTCAATTTGGAACACTTTATCTTGACTTTGGTCTCGTCTAGTGCAGTCTCTGTTGGTCCTGGTTTATTTTATAGTGTCTGCTAAAGATTGGCCGCTACCACCACCAACCACCACGTACGTACGTGTACACGTTACGCTCACGAACGATCCGTCTTTCACGAAAATGTTCAACACTGTTTGTTGTCTAGTTAAGAGTATAAAGAAGCCGTCGAGATTTGTTGAATGAGTTTCTTCAACAAAGCTATAACTCTCTTAATGTTAGCATTAGCATAATAACTTAGTGCAATGTTAGTTAAAGTTGACTTTCTTTCACTATCCTTCTAGTAAATGATTCTGTCTATGCATTCCCATTTCTTATTCTGGATTCTTGGCATAACTTAATTTTTGCGAAAAGTGAGTGCTGGCAGGTAATGTATTTTAGGATAGGGCAGTCAAGTTGAAGTTGTCTAACTAATGTGCAATTATCTTCCCCTCTATAAATATACAGTGTATAAAATATACGCGTTTCCTTACAAACACACTCAGCAAAATCTGTAGAGAATGAAAAGAGAGGAAAATGGATTAGCATGCGTATGCATAGTTAAATATAATAATAAAGAATCCCTATTTCTATACATAGTCATTAGCATTAGAAAGATAGGATCATTAGCTAAATTTGAAGGGAGTAGCATAATATAAGCATGTATAGTATCCCTATCTAGTACTTCTCTAGTAAATAATATTCAAAAAGCTTTTGCTAATATTCTCCACATCAAAAACTACAAAGTGAATGTTGTTGTTAACGTAGAGAAGTTGATGTGAGTAGTTTCACCGCTGATTGGCTCATGTCAAGTCAATCATAGCTACATAATACATCCATGCTAATATAAAGCTACATTGTTTTAACCTGAAACGTTATTAGTTCAAAGCAGAGCATTATTATTAACAGAGCTTATATAGAAAGTCCTATGATGAACATTAGTAGAATATATTTTACTACAGGTGTTTTCATATCATGTATCTCAAGGCACATTTTAGCTCGTTGAATAGATGAATTGACGTGTTTTGTTTTAATTTGTCGACTTGCTCGTATACCTGTTAATTTAGTGAAATTTAGACGAGAGGAAAATGGAGTGGAATGGCTCGAGGTTTTATTTAATTGTGAAGTGAAGTAATGAGAGAATGGATTGGATGGGATATCTAATGTTCATCATCACATTAGATCAGAGAGAGAGGAGAATAGTGAACTAATCATCACAATGGAGCTCTTATTGCACTCGATCAGATGAGTGACTTGGCTGAGGAGGAGAAAATTTTTCTTAATTTTTACTTCAACTTCCTTCCAAACATTCACAAGTTAATGATGCAGGAAGAGGGATTTATTTTGCAGGGAAGTACGAGCAAAGGCTCGAGCAGAAAACACTTGCATTCATTTTACTCGATCTAAATACTGCACATTCTCTATATACAAAGTAACATAAAGTTAAGCTACATAATATACATATAGAGTGTCTATATTGTAGTATTGTATATTAAGTTGGATATTATGATGATCAGATGAGAGTGGTGCTGCTGCTGCTGCTGGGAGTATAGTAGTAGTGTGCGGAGTTGAGTGAGATCCCCTCCAGCCCGAATCTAATCAGTAGAAATGAAATTTCAGAGGGATCCCAAAGTGTAGATTTACCACCATGCACATTACATTATCCGACTTGGATTGGAATGAAATAGAAGGCTATACTAACGATTAGAAATATCTACGATTATGTAGGAGTAGAAATTCTACTCTCTCTGTGTATATGAGATGAAGTTTGTAAGTTGGCCGTGGGTTAGTTTTAGTTTTGTACAGTAATATCAGTTAAGTATTAATGTTGGAGTTGTATGTATTTTGAGGGAGTAGAGCAAGTGGTTTGCCTAAGTACCTTTAACACAACTAACAATAAGTCAGATTACATTGCACCCATGCCTATGGCCACTTTCGGATTGATGTGATGCGACGACTGTGTGTATTTATGTCTCGTTGCACTAGGCTGCACTAGTGCTAGTAGAGAAAAGAGATGGATGACTGGCTAGATGGATGGATGGATCTCCATTTGATTCATTGGAATATTTTCGAGTAGGAAACATTACATTAGCTTTTCTATTATTATTACGATCCGTTGCGCTGGTTGTGCTCTCCGTGAAAAGCTACTACTACTCTCGACTTGACTTTCTGTATGCATCTGTAAATAGAGAGAGAATATGAAATATTGAGTTCACTTATATGAATTGCATAGGAAATCTCGTTGCACTAAGTACAAACAATGTTCATAGGTAGATTTTCTCTCTGGGTTGAGGCAAGGAAGGCACTTATAATATTATTGATGTGATGCGCTTTTATTTTACAGATGAGTATCCTCCTATAATATTTAGATATATTATTATAAAAGCTACTTAATATTACCATACATGGCTATACTGATGCATTATATAGTTTTCTGAAGATAGGACACAATAGTATTACGTAATATCTATGGAGGAGTCATTCAGTGAGCGCCATTCATTCCTAAAGCATTTACCATTGCGCTCGCTTACAACTCACATCCATCCTCTCTCTTGTGCTCTATGGCTATGATAGGAAGATTCTCTGTGATATTAAAGCGAATTAGAAAACATGGGGGATGATTTGATGAGATGTGATGGTCCAAGAGAAGAGCATCCGTCCGTATCCATTCTGAATGAAAATGGACCAAATGGCCCTTGCTTCACTTCACTATAACTATACGGATATTATAGAATTATTGCTCCCTATATTTAGATGTACATATCTCTTCGGCTAGAGACTCTCTTGCATTCCTATTTTATTTTATGTCCTCTTACTACTCGGCTCTGCTGACGCTCTCCTTTGCCCGTCCCTTCCGATAAGAAGCTTCAACTCAACTCAAATCTCTGCTCCCAGCCTTATTTTACAACAAACTCTGGAGTGAACTGAGGAAAATACAAGTTTTTAGTTCATGGTTCGTACATCTTTTGAATCTAGGGCTACCACCACCACACACGCTACCTCTGCTACATAGTAAAATACTACTCACTTTAGACAGAGATGGTGAATTGCATTAGATATATAATAGTTATACTTATTATATTATAGTAAGTCTCTGTGTGTGTATAAAATCGAGAAAAACAAGAAAGTTCATGTAATCGTAATCTGGAGGAGAAATGTTGAAGCTACTACTCAACTTGCATTGCATTTCTTGGTCAAACAGCTTTTTCTCCTTGTTTTTCAACGAACTCTCTCTCTCTGGTCACAATACACTGAGCCTAGTGTTTGTCGATCCCACCGGACTTGATGTACATCTACGAATTGCTTCCTAGTGGACTTAGAATGCTCTCGCTGGAAAAACTCTCCTGTTTTCTAGCTCCATCAAATCTGATACAATGTTCTAATAGAAAATAGAGGAGATAGACACAAAGAAGAGGATTGTCTGTGTCTGTTGTGTTTGTTTTCGGAATTAAAACCTTATTTTCGCTCCGCTCATTTCTCTAGGGGATGCGGACTCTGAAGCTATCTCTTAGCTTTGGTTACTCTCGACGAATAGACATGTCTAGGCTAGAAAAACAGAGCAACTATTATTATTAGCTTCTATCGATACTTATTTCGCTACTGAATTCCCGTCTACGTTCACCACCGGAGAGTTATGTGATTCTATTGTGCTGGATTGGATAGAGCAGACTTAGTGTGACGTAATTTAATGTAATAATATAAGTTACTTTGATGATTACCTTGTAGTTCCTGTCTAATGACTCTTGTTTCTCTTTTTTTTTACTGAATGAGTGATACTGGAAGATGATATAAGATCATTGTATATATAATGTTATAGTATAAGATAAGTTTTATGTTTGTAGAGAGCGACGTACATGGGTCGTTCGAGAGATAATAATCATTGTGAGATGGAGTGAATAATCACAAGTGAAGGAATCCGATCGATTCCAAGCAACAGATATCACATCAGATCAGATATTATTTTTATCATTATTACTGTTGTTAGCGTAGGGCCATCAGGATGTATTTTATGTAGGATTTCATCTCATCCTCCCAACAGACATGACAGGGAGCAAAGGTATATCAGTCCTTTGTACGTGTGGTGTTAGAGTATTGAGCCATGGCAAGCCGAGGCTTTGACTGATCCTCCTGGATTTACGATAGCGACCCCAACTGAGGAACGTTATGAATTTGGCGTCTTTCTTCTCTTGACGAGCAGTCAATGTGCTCTTTCTTAGTTCATCTTATTTTCACTAGGACATATTTGGATCACGCATTTAACTCCATCAACGCCAAATATCTTAGCTATTTACTATTATTAGTATTATTACTCTCTTTTATCCAGAGACTACATTTTCCAGCTTGAAAATATTTTTTATTTCAAATATATTATTCATATTTTACGTTTAGAATGTTTAGAAACATCTCCGAATTAATTTTATTGCTTTATAATTAAATAACTTTACCTTAATAGTGGTAGATCCTTGCGCTGCAATGTGCTATGCGTTGATATAATAGGATAAATGTGAGGATTGGGAAGGGAGCCGTTAATTGGCAATTGAGATGTATCTCTTACCTGTTAGCTAAGAAAATTATGTCAGTGTTATTCGTTAGGAGTTGATTAGTAAGGATTTTAAAATGACATTGCTTGCTTTGCTAGTTGGCTCTTAGTACATCGTTAGACGGTGGCAATGAAAAGCAGAAAGTTCTCTTGGAATGCATTCTCATAAAAATACATGACTTATTTGAGTTGAGCTGGTTGTTTTTCTGTGCCGAGCGATGCAATGCAGTTTCGCATTGTTTTTTTGCACGTCAGATAAATAAAAGTAGATTTTTACATGCGATAGTTTAGATAGTATCTGCTGTTTGCATTAACATTCATTGTTAAGTTAAAAGTACGTGCTGACATTGGTAGGATGCTCTCATTCTATTGTCGAGATAATAGGTTCAATACTTTCGCACATGTTCATAATTGCAGAAAATGTACTTCTGTTGGCAGAGGAATCTCATCTTGATCATGTCGCAAACTATGTAGTACAGGACAAGTTAGCGGGCCAGCCAGTCAGCCAGTTGCGTAACACAAGGCAAAGATTTAAAGGAGAGGAAAGTTTTCTGTTGTTGGGACAAGAGCGAGTCTAGGAGTCTAGGTGAGTGGGATAGTTAGGTTAGTGAAGCATTTATTTCTTTATGAAAACAATTGGCTATATACTACTAAATACTTTGTGCAGATACAATCGAGATAATCGTAACACATACTTGTCCATGTAATCTAACTGGCATGGTATGCACAGACAGACATAGTTGGGAATGTATGTACTACTTATTATAAGGAGTCTGTAAATATATTGAATTTTAAATGGTTAGCCAAAGGAAAGTTGATAGATCCGTGGATATATATAAACTAAAAGAGAGCACTTAGAATGAAGCTAAAGTAAAAGGGAACTGGCACATAGAGAGAAGGCAAGCAACGAGCCAGTTCCAGTCTTCTCGAACTGAAATGAAATGCGCGGAATTTTAATGTGCATACATTCCAACTGCTTCTTGGGGCTACTCCACCTACTTGCCTTAGCTTCATCCTCTAGTAGTAATAATATTATCTGTACATATACACAACTATGTACCAGCGTACATTTTACATTAGGTTACAATAGTTTAGCAACATTATCTAGTATGTTATGTTGTGTCGTTATATTAGGGATGTTGTTCTCTACTTATTGTTAGTTGCATCAGTACAAGTCGACTCACATTAGTTGGATGATGGGCCGTTCCTTTTATCATCACTAACGAAGGAACAACGGAGGAAAGAGAGATCCCAAAGGTATATTCAATATTGCGGTCTCTTTTCACTTCACACAGATACTACTACACACTACAGAGCTCTGTATGTTTTCACGTAAAATCCAGCTAAGTATATGCATGCTAGTTACATAAGTACATTCTGTGATGTGATCACTGCTGCAATAACAACAGAGAATGGCTCTTCACTTTATATATACGAACAAACGAACAGAGTTGAAACGAGGAGCACTAAGACTCGAGGTGTTGTTCTGGTATGCAACTTTGTCCTTTAATTATATCGACATGCTTCTCTTTCTCTCAAACAGATACTCAACTATTTACATAGTTGTACAAATGTGATCTGTACAAATACTTGCGTGCATCTTGTATCCAGACTACTACCAAGTATATATACACAGTACACATATGCATATTCAAACTGACGAATCTCTGTCTATTGTGCATACATTATTTTCTATATTAATAGCAAGAGTATATATAACGAATATTTTTTACTTGCTATCTAATACACTTAAGATTAGATAGGGAATATAGATGTGTACATTGGTAGTTGGCATGATACGGCACATCACATCACCTCGCACATGCAAAGAAAGAGCAATTATGCTGGCGAAACGCGTACTTTGATCCTCATTTCCATGTCTGCATAGCTCATTTGCAAATACCCGGATTCGGTATCCTGCTCCGCTGCAAATTTTTTCCACTCTGTGACTAAATAGCTCCAGCAGCTGTTCTTCCTTACTTATATCTAGCAAACTATAAGTAGTTTCTCTCATTACATACATAGTTACTAATAGAAAAGTTACAATAAGCCTTTCTTCCCTCGTATATATACGTGTGCTTAATGTAAATGAAGGCAGGGATTTGATTAGCTACTATACTATTAGCTATAAAGACGAGAAAAGGTATTTTCTATGGATATAGTAGCATAGGGAAAATATAATCTGGGCTTCTAATGTAAGTCTCTGACAATGAGAGTAGAGTGTAGCCTTTGGCCCTGAAAGATTATTAGTAAATACCAATTACGATGATCATTTGAGTCAGGCTGTCGGTAAGTCAGTGAGCCAAAGCAATTCATACGCATGTATTTACAAAGCAGGACGGGGTGAGAGAGAGAGTTGAATACATACAGAATACTTTAGTCATTGTTAGCTACAGTTTCAGATTAGTAAGTTTCCTTCATGCCATGAACATGAGTGGAGTTGACTTCAGTTGGCGGGCTCTGTGTTATGTCTGACGAATAGTAGAAATAGAAATCTCTTGCAGGGAAATCCGCTTTGCGTATTAGAATTGTGAGGGAAAACGATCAGATCAGAAGAGATCAGATGAGCAGAGGAGAGCAAATGTTCTCTCTCTCTCTACTAGTATTACTTACTTACTTAGCTACCTATGTGTCTGTATGAATAGAGAGGAAGAGAAAAAGAGGGTTGCTTCTACTTAGTTTGCCTTTTATTTCCGTGCAAGTGCTATGGATGGATTGGTGTGGTAGACAAGAGATATTGAAGCTTCTGTCCTGTAGGAAACAGAGCTCCATTAGTCCGGCTTATAAGATTTCGTACAAACATTCAGCTCGGAGCAGAGAGGAGTTCTATGATAACAATCGACACATTTCTAGCCTTCCCTTGACTTGACTGGAAAATCTTTTGTGTAATTGGGAAACATTTCTGATGTTGGTGATTACCGCCCCACACACAACCAGTGCCATGCCAGTGCCTGCACTACTTGGCTTCTTCTTCTAGTATCTATCTATCCCGCTACACAAGATACAACTCTACTGATAAATATAACGAACAGGAGTCCTATACAGGAATCTATGTTACTTAGCATTTACCTCGAATTCAACTAAAGTTAAGTAAAGACTCACACACTTTTGTTTCCGCTCATCATCCCCATCTCTTCCTTCCAGCCTTTGTATTCCTTTTATTATGTGTGGTTAGCTTTCTAGTGCCGAGTTAAGTTCTCTTCTGTTATCCTAAGAATAGAGCACTTAAAGTCACTCAAACATAGGTCAGGGAAGGGAAGACAAGATATGACGCAGCAGCTTAAAATACATTACCCTAATACTACTACATACAATAGATACTAAGCGTTTACTACCTAATATTACATCACATGTCCAAAGGGAAAATACAATGCAACTCAAAATTCCAAAGAGTCACCCTTTAACGTAATCATATCTTTTTTCATAAATTTTAAAGTGGAAGGCCAACACTTTCAGTTTGAACAGTAATGCATTTTAAATTAATGTTTGCACAGAATTTTTGTAGTAAAGCACTACATTAAGTAAGCATCTGCTTACTATATCTATACCTTTTAAAATTAACATCAATTTTTTAATATCCAACTTACAACAATAAATTATTTCAATACTATAATTTCGTAATAGCAATGACAATGACATTTCCGTGAAATGTTTTTGCATATTTTCTGAGAGGGATCTGTTTTTGAGAAAAGGAGACTTGTTGTCTTGTAATGTCTCTTGTGTTTGTACAATGAATTAAACGCTATTTTCTAGTGGTATTACATAGAGAGTTGGTTAGTTTTTAGGAATAAGTAGAGTAAGTACATGTAGAAAAGTGGAGTGGGAAAGATAGAATGGATGATTGCATGAAAAATAGAAATAGGGGAAAGGGCGAAAAGTGACTCCTTGAGCTAAATGTACATTTTACGATCTTTTGCGAAACGTAATGGCTCTTAGCTCTACATTTTATTCCCTGTGTGCAAATCATGGGGTTGTGCTCAAGTTGTAGACAGAGTTTTTATTCTTTCATGTCCTTCCTTTTTCTCCATAGAACAGTAGATCTTGATTTCAGTTTGACTTCCTTCTGAGTGAAGACATTGAAGACAGAGAGGTATCTAGTGGAAAAGTTTAAGATGGGATGCAGGACGGAAGAATTTATATAAGCAATAGGATATAATAAGGCTGAGCATAGGTAGAGGTAGGTAGAATATTAGAGATATGCATAGACGAACGATGTATAGAAGATTTCCAGTTCGGTGGTTGTGCTTTTGGAGTTTGATGTGAATGTGAAAGCTCTGTGTTGGTTTGGCGTGGATCTCCCTTGTCTTGTCAATGACTCTGTTTCCTCCGGTGACTATAGATGTGGATTGGGGAATGGTCATTCAGACGACCAGAATCGGGCCTTAGTGAGCCGTAGAAGAGGCAATGCAATGCGACGATACGTCTTTTATTGCCTGTTAGCCAACAATAAAATGATACTAGGAGATCTCATGCTCTCCTCAACTCCCGACTCACTCCAGAGAGATAGCCAATACCATAATAACAGTTGGAAATGATATAAAATCTTCCAGCTTCCTCTTCTACATGCACAGATACCTTTTGCCATTAACTATACGGGCATCCCTGTATGGTAACTACAGTCACATCACATGAGATCACAGAAGAACAGTAGTGCAAAGTAGTAGTCGTTGCATGGACACAGTCAGTGCCATCCCTTCTTTCTCATCTCTCTCTATTTTACTTTAGTTTAGTTACGTTACGTTCCACTAACAAGTGCCTAATGTCCAGTCAGAGCTGTTGACTTTGTGGAAAACTTCCACTCCTTCCCACTCACATGAATGAATGTTTATGTTTACGAGTGGCAATAGCAATAGAATAGACATACAAGCCAGCACATCTCTTCCATCTCTATTAAACTTAGTGCTGGAGAAACAAGCAAAGGTATTTACACCCCACATACCTCAAATCATGAAACATTGAAATTGTGCACTCCATGTCTATTCACACATAACCTGACAATGAGCTACACAATACTTTTCCCTTCCTTTTACCAGACTCCTATCTATTTAGTTACTAGCACATGTAGCCCATCTTCCTATCTCTCTACACAAAGTCAAATCTCTTTTTTGATTAACTTTATCATATCATGGAAAATGTAATGCAACGTCAGTAACTAGAATTTCGACAAAATTTCAACGCGCTAGAATGAAGGAAAACGATTTCACGTTATCAAATATTCAAAACAGTGTTAAGGGTTATTGTTGTCTGTGTACACGTAAAATGAGAATATTACTAGCCAAAGTGTATAGCTGAACAACATGCGTATTCGAAAATTCAAAATCTAGCAGTATTTATAGGAAGACATTGTGTAGCCTCTAGGAAAATTTAAGAATGGAAGTCAAGGGAAGTCAACTTGCAAGGCTTGGTTGCTTTTAATATGGTAAAAGTAGCATAAAATGTACTATATGAAATTTTATGAATAGCTAATGTCCCATTGATTTAAGCCTACTCTAGCCAAAATAACCTGACAATGAGATAACGTGCTATATACTAGACATAAAGACCCAAGTAGTATAAGCTTAGAGAACAGGGAGTCGCATTGTCACTTGAATCCTCTTGCTTATATTAAGGTATTATCCCTGTAACTCGGCTCTCGGTCCTTCGGCATTCTTTTCCCTTTGTACTACACTCACTGTATATGTAATAAGTGTGGAGGATGCAATATATGTATGTCCTTATAGATGCAAAAAAGCACAAAGACATGAAACGATGTTTTATATTTCTCTACATGGACAAAGATGGTTTGCTATGAGTTTGGCTTGTGCCTTTATACGTTTTTGGTTTGTTAGAGATGGATAGAAGAAAGGAGTCGTATGGATGCATATTTTGATTATCTGCTTTATCACTCTGCCTACAATACTCTATTATGCATAAACATGCATTCATGGCAAGGATTATACAGTGATTTTCATTCTTAGCCACTCTCTATCTACATACATATTTATATAAATACATTATTCTATTCCATTTTCTATGATGATCATTCTTTTGACATATTCTCTGTAGATTTTCTAACCTCTGTCTCTAAAATACAGGACAAGGCTTTATTATTTACTCCGTGTGCTCGACTTTAGAACTTTAAGAGGTAGAAAGTGAAACTAAGAGAATTTTGTTACATTTTCCGCATAATACTACATTATAAGCAGGCGTCTACTAGTATAGAATGTTTAGAGAGCGTGTACCTGGTTGGCTATTATTACGTAGGTATGCTAGTTAGAATTTTCTATGAGCATTTCAATGGAGGAATTATACAAGAGGGAATGTGTAGCTGTGGAATTGACTTTGTCTGCTGACTGACATGGGAGTGAGAGAGTTCGGGAAGGCAAAGTGAGTCGAGACGGAAATGAAAAGTCGGCACAGTGGTATCATCGGATGAGCTGGAATGAGAATGAGATAGGAATGGCCATTTGGGCGGTTTGGTTTGGTGGACGTCAACTGGAATGGTATATCCGGATCGGAAGCCTGAGAGGACATTGGAATGACGATATGGTAACATTGGCAGGAGACATTCACAGTAGTTCTCTCTCTCATTTCTAGTATTTTCTATCATTGCAAGTATAGAGTCAGAATTTGGAGCAGAGAATTTCCTTGCATTTCATTTGATCGTATTATTGGTGAAAATAGAAAACGAAGAGGAAATGTGATGTAGTAATGTGATGCAATGCAGGGCTCCTGTTTCTTTACTACAGGATTGCAGTCCATTGCAGTGACGTGAACTTTATCTGGTTTCTATGTCGAGCATTTATACTTTCTACTGTAGAAGTGACTGCATTGAACAGATCCAATGTGAACTAGCTAAAAGATGAGACTGTGAGTGAGTAGTGAGGAGAGTTCGGTTCAGATGAGAATCGAAGATATGTAAGGAGTCTAACTAACTAAATAGTGTTATAGTTGCACGATATGGTAACTCCATGATTATATAGAGTTATATAATAATAGTAAAATGGAATATTAGTTATATAGAAGCTTATAGTTATGTAATATGGAATAGTAGAGATGATAGGAGGATGTCTGTCGGTGATCCGTGGAGCTGAGTTGAGTTGAAGTAAATCTGTAGATGTATAATGTAGGCAGTAGGTATAAGTATACAGTATTGATGTATAGAGATGCATTGTATAGATATATCGTTTGGTTTGGTTGACTTTGGCCTGGAGGAAGATTGATAAGTCCCTTGACCGGAACGCTATTTCATTTTAATGGGCAGACGAGAGTGCTCAGAGATTCCATTAGATTGTTTCTTGGTCGATTGTCTAATGCTTTTCTCCAGTGGACGAAATGCTCAAAGTAAAGAAGGCAAGAGGAGAGCAGAGCTCATTCCATTAGTTCGAGTAATAGTCAAGCCTAAAAGCTCCCTCAAGTCTAACAGCCATGAGTTTTCCGATACCCGGGTTTTTCTTGGTGCATAGCTTTCCTTCATTCCCCGTCTGCTTCTGTTCTGGTGCTTAGCAGCCCTTCTTCCCCTATTTACACTCACTTGGAAATCATCTTCGTTTTTCTTTCTCCTTCCGAATCTAATTTGACTCTCTGCCTCTCTGCCACAATATACTTGCTCACTTTTTCAACGAATCTTCTTATACTTAGCAGCAGACAAAGATTTCTCGTTTCTTCTTCAACTCACTCCGATCATCATGAAGAAGTGTACTACGAACATGCACTTTCCAGATAGGGACGGAGGAAGCTTCAACTACGCGTAACTTATTCTCCGATGTATGCATTTCACTACTGGCACTAGAGTTACCTCATAAGAAAACACTAAGACATTATTCCTTCTCTTCTTCTCTATATATTTCCGTGTGTTTTCCAAACTGATGTGATGTGAGCTGAGAACATCACTTCCAATTTAGCAGACCAGCCAGACTATTTACTAGAGCATCCCGCTCAACAGACTTACAACTGAACTTACCGTATTTTACGAAATAAATCCCCAGGGGACTTCTGGTTTCAAGCAATGTCTTCGTCAGCTGCAACGCTGCTCTCGCTTCTCCTCTGCCTTATTCCTTTAGCTCCTAGCAGCTAGTCTAAGTGAAAATGGAATCAAATCCATGTAACTACATACTGGATTCTATACACTAGCTAATGTAAACTCTGAGCTATAGGATAACAACGCTTTTCTTAATAAGGAATTGCCAGAGTTATGTTGTAAGCAGTCTCTGTCTGTCCCTGATACGTTCTCTACTTTCCTATAACAGAATCTGTACTTATATCAAGGTAGAAATAATGTATATAGGAGAAAATGAAAAAAATTGTCGTTAAACAGTACATAAGGTCTAATATATGTAGTAGGTATATTTTGTACTAATTGTGAATATAGATTCTACTTTTTCTTGAAATTTTCTGTTGTGATTTCAAAGGGAACTAAAGGAGTTAGCATAGTAGAAGGGTACTTCGTAGTCGTGTAGGTAGGTACGCAGCAGTAGTCTAATCAACTCACTTAACTCACAAGACAAAAGTTGGAAATGGTTACGGATGTTGAAAGTGTTGGAGAATTTTCAGTTGCGACAAGTTTTCATCTCTACTCTGTGTGATTGTGAGTGAGATGAAAATGCAGATGTAGATGAAGGGGTGATGCTAGCTCAAGTTGGTTGGTGGATTTTAATTCATCCCAGTTTTGCATTAGAGTGCGGAAAGAGACAGGCAGGGCAAGGAAGGAGGGAAGGAAGGGAATCTAAGAGTGGAATTGTGACACAAAGTTATAGTAGTGTGGATATGGGCTAGAATTTATATTTGCAGTTACTGTGTATACATTACATACACGTATAGAGGTTGCACCGTTCTTGCCTGCCCCAAAATAAGGATCAAGTCCAATGAAGTTTCTCTGTAAATGTAAAGGCCAAGGCTTAAGCGTTGTAGTTTCACTTGGAAAATCCTAGAAAAGGGTGTAACATTGTTGCTAATTAAATTTGTCGCAATGATTTATGATGAAGCCGTCCTTTTCATCTCGTTCGTCTGTGTGAGAGAGACTCTCATTTCATTGTAGCTCTCCTCTGCTGTCCTCTTGTATAGTCGTAACAAAATTGCGTATGAATGCGTAGCCATTAGTACCCACCTATTTAATATATGTAACTAAAGTTCCCTTCCGCATCCCAAAGCTCTTAGACCCTTTTTGTTTAACTACTAGTTTTAAGTTTCCACATTAAAAATGCACGTTTAAATACCTACGTAAATGTGTCGTGTACGGAGCCCATTGAATTACTCATTAGTGATTTGTTTGCTCGAGGCTGCATTAGTCAGAAAAGTGAGTTGTGCCTTAAGCACGTAGTCAAAGTCTATAAAATTATATATCGTACGTTGTAGTATGTATGTATAGTGAGTAGAGGGGAGCAATTAGCTGAATAGCTAGCGCAAGCGAAGAAAAAGAGGAGTAAAAAATCCGCGACTCTAAGATGTACATCGTCTATGTGTTATGCTACAAGTTTTTGCATGTGTAACTAAATGAGCTCACATCAGTTTTTTCTAATCGGCCAAGTGACAGTTGTGGGTAGTAAAGTTTTTAAGGAACTCAACTCCAACTGCATAGTCAAGTCATTTGATTATTTCATTGGAAGCACACGAGCGAGCCTTAACGTATAGCTCACTCACTCACTCACTCACTCAGTTCTAAGTAAGTAAGTAAGTAAGAGCAACTAAGCAGTGCAGTGATTATGATTGGAGTCGGATTGTATTTTGGACTCCCTCCTGGTAGGTTAGTTACGTTACGTTATCTTAGATATAGCACTGTTTCCGTACGTAATAATTTACTATGTGACATGAAACAAATGGTAATTCTTCATTCAATGGCTCCGACGTCGGTCGAGCCAGAGGCAATGCGATGCAAGGCTAAAACTAATGCAATCTATAGAGATATAT
>JABASI010002997.1:0-13862 GCA_019776505.1 Tomocerus nigrus | reverse complement strand
CGTGGGATTTTTTTGGAAGTATTCCAGAATTTTTTATTTCGGAATTATATATAATATGAAAACGGAAATCAAAATCACACCTACCTTACATAGTCGGAATTCATAAAATGCTACAAGTAATTGAAGAGACTTTCGTAAAGCAAAATGGAAATGTCGGATGTGCTTTGATTGCTACATACTTCCTGTCAAATATTATTTATTTTTATTATACAAATTGATCATTACCTATACATTTTCAAAAAAGTCGCTACAGAACTCTTCCTATTTCTCAAGACTTTCACTTTTATCAAACTAAAATGTCAAAAAAGTGGCAAAAATACTCTACGTTTTTCTATTTTTTTAAAATTTCAGGAACTAAATATGTATCCGGTATTTCGAATGATCCAAAAGTTTAGCAATGTTTCTAAGAATTCATAGATGTACTAAAATGTGCATCCCATTAAAATCGGATACCTATGTAGTTCTTGAGAAATAGCAAGAGTTCTGCGACATGATTTTCATGGTGTTAGTAGATGGGGTCACCGAATACTGAGATTAGCATAAAGGACCACCTTAATGGAAATTGGGAGTTAAAAATAGATTACATGGGATGAATTAATCACATCCGAAACTGAACTTTGAAGTAATTGACAATGCCTGAGAATGATGTCATGTGAGGCTAACTACAAAATAAAAATTATTCCCTAACATTGATACTAATAGGTAGCAAAATGAATAGCTATGGATAGTAAGTCATAATCAACTTGATACGAACGAAATTATTTGAGTGCGAAAAATCAATTTTTTTTAATAATAAAGGTCGCTATTTATATAAAAAATTGAAAGAATTTGATTATTTTTGTTAGTGTAAGCATATTATTATTATTATTATTATTTATTAGCTGTTATAAAGTATTACCATCTGCTATTGATTCGTCAATAGAATTCCCAACTTTGAACTGGATGCAATTGTGTATATTGTACTTTCTAGAAATACATTCGGTGGATGTAGTATAAATTGGAGACCACCTCATTCAATTCAGTTCACATTCATATATGTGATAATGTGTAATGCATCTTGCTGTATAACATTGTGATCGTGCACTGCTGACTTGAGTTGACTGGGATGGAATGGTAAGCATAAGCTGTCATTGCAATGTTAAGATATTTCTATGCAATGTTACAAAGAGTATGTAGTCAAAGATTTAGAGATTCTCTGGTGTGCCTGGTCAGACAACTGTTAAGAAAATAAGTAGGCGCACATTTGTATTTGTAACTAACATGTAGATACACAAAGTTAAATCCTCTAATGTTTTGCAAATGTGTTATTACAATTTATATACATACATATATTTTATATCCCTATCAACTATTACTACCTATATAGATATTAGATAGATGAATTGTAGCGTGTAATGTGGAGATGAATAGGATTCTCATTACAGAGACTAAGTTGTGTTGAGACGTGCTTACACTAAATACAAGCACAGTATTTGAAGTTTGCACTAGATAGACAGTTAATTCTTCCAATGCTTCTAGGCACTATAGCTGATTGCATTAAAAACTGCTCTTTAAGCATACTATATGGATTTGAATCTTTAAAAATGCTTGACACATGGAGACGAGAATATGCAAAGGAAATCCAAGTCAAAATTTAATATAAATATATATCATGTTTGGATATATATATATACTTATACATATATATACATATATAGGATGTATATATATTTGGTATATAGCTACAGATAGTGCATACAAAGTACAGAGATAGTAGGAGAGAGAGATTCTAGTTTTTTGCATTCTTCGTTCCGTTCTCCCCTTTGCATCTCGTACGTCTGTTGTGCAGACTTGATCTCCTCACTGAGACTCCAGTCCAATGCAAAGAGCAAACAAATTCGAGTGCACAACACAACAGCCTTGCCGTAACATGCTTACAATAAAATAGGAGACCGCAGCAGGCAGAGTTCATACTATAGTACATTATGTACATATTCTAACACTTCTCACTTGACTCTTCATTTGAATATTGTGAACAGGAGGACGAAATGAAAGCATTAGTTGATAGTATGCACATATATTTCTCTCTCTCTCTCTCTCTCTCTATACGCGTAGTATACTAGACGAGGTTAGTTTTTAAGAAAATCAAGATCTCATGTATAATAGTCTGTAGTAGTATTTAGTGTATAGAGAGTTTAACTATTAAGCCATGTCAAGACGAGGAGAGTGTAGTTTGTGTGAGTGAGAGGAAGATAGTATTGCTAAACAAACTTGACTTGGTTTGGCACAGACTGACATGGCCTGGCCTATCCCAGTCTCGCCGTGGCTATGTAATTCTAATGCTAATGCATTTTAGGCGAAATTGCAGACGCCAAACTTTTCCTACGGCTCCGTTGGCTAGCGTAGCCTGCCATGCCAGACTTCACTTCAATCTATTTACTTCTCTTTGCTCTATGTACTACTACTTACTATATTATGGCAAATGCACGTACAAGAAGTAGGAGCTTCACTAATCTATACCTCTCTTCTGCACAAATATTACACTCTTTTATAAAGACAGGTACACAAAATGAATAGCTAAGGAAGAACGTGTTTATCTATCCACTTGTAATTTTTGTAGGAAGAGAACATTGTTAGAATACATACTTCACCGCATTTTATGTGCTCTACGCAATGAGACTTGTGCTAAGATGACTTTCTTGCTCAATTACAACAGCCGCACAGGAATCTACTCACGCTCTTTTTCCTACACTTTTTTAATAATTCCTATCCATTGTACCTGATGAACTTTACCTGATGCTCTACCTTCACTTTTCTGTTTGTACTTCGTAATGTTATTCTGAAAAAGTAATTAATTAAGTTAGTCAATTATAGTTAAGTAATGCAGCATCCTTATTTATGTTCTGATATTTGAAATTCGAGAGAAATTAGTTTTGGAACTCTTTCCAGCGATGCGGGAACCCAAACTGGAACTGGGAACATAGAATAAAGAAACCTGAGATATACTTATGCCAATAACCATCCTTTTACTGAAGCTCACTATCTGAAACTGCAGTCTTAATGATTAATGATCTAGGATTGTAAGTACTTTTCACATCTAAACTGTAAAAAATTTACTAAAATAATAGTGTACATGTAGAATTTCAAAATTATATAGACAGGTCATTTGCCGTTAATTACGGAAATAAATGGACATATTTTTGTACATTAATCGTAGTTGGTAGATATTTAACGCTTTTCTCTCTGTCTCATCTGAAAAAGAAGCACAGTCGGTTTCTATTTAATTAAAAAAACGTATGATATTTTATTATTTATCACAATTTTAGCCAGGACAGCAAATATTGTAATTTTCTGGTAAAAGTATCGCCGCTTTTATTACAAAACTCCCCACTCTCAATTTAGATTAATAATAATGTAAGTACCTAGTAGAATAGTAGAAAGAGTTTTATATCTGTTGTTTGTAGCATGCAATAAGAACTTTAGCAGGAAAGTGGTTTGGATTTAGAGATAGATCTGTGGATGCCGAAATATTTGAAATGAAGCCACAAGTTAAATGAAGTCAACTTTCCGCCCCTGAGAAATGAAGCCGCCAATGTATGCAAAAGTAAGTGAGGCTGTTGCTTAAATGCTATACATACACAAACGATTATGTAGTATAGTGTAGAAAAAATAGAGTTTGTAGTGAGTGGCTGGTTGTGAATTTGAATAGAGATGCTGGATGAGTCTTCTCTGGTTCAGTTAAAGCTCTAGCTCCAGTGAAAATAAATGTGGAGCCAAAATTGCATGACTGTCTGCAGACTCTACGGCATCTATATACCTTTGAGTAGTAGAATTTCTGATGATAAGCGAAAGTGTACATATAAAATTTCTCCTCGCTAAAGAAGATATATGTCTATCTGGGCCCGGTGCTTGTTACAAACTCAAACAAATGTATCTGAGATAAGAGGAGAACATCTTCTATCATCACTTTAAATATCTCTTGCATGATATTTACATCACAGACGACTAGCGTACGCATCATGCGTTATAAAAACTATGTGGTGCAACATTTGCTACGCATACCTACAGATTATTATCTCCAACTACATGCAAATTCACAGATTCAAATCTGTTGCATTACAATGATAAGAAATTAGTAAGGAATTTACATGTTTCTGGGTACCTAAAATAACAGGTTAATTTTGTCAATAAACATAGAAACTGAAATAATGGCCCAAATGACTGAATAGTATGTCCATACTATTCAGTGATGTGAATTTATAGTGATGTGAATTTTCATGTTGAAATTAATTTCTTATGAAAAATTCGATAAGAAATTGAACACGGAAAATGAATTAGAATAGAAATTAATGAACTATGAATCGTATGATCCAATGCACCTACAATTGCCACAGGATCACACGTTGCTTGGATAATAGTACCAGGAAAAAGAATATAAAAAAATGGATTTTGGACACTGTATCAAAAATGGGAAAGACTTTCCTGTTACGTTATTCAGAAATATTTAGAGCAAAAAAGTGGCGAGATAGAAGAGTTGTCTGAAGATGATAGATTTAACTTATTCCGCACGTTAAAAGGCACTGCTCTGCAGGGCATTGGGCGAACAAAGAAAAATAATTACAAACAAGTCAAATTGAGCCAGACAAATGCCTCTATAGTAAATCAACATAGATAATTCCATACTGTGATACTTGTGATAGTAACATATTAATTTACCAAAAAACTAGCTATTCTATATAGAAATCTGTAAGACTAGACTTGAATTTTTGCTCGATTTGAAGGTCAACGAGGTCGTCACCGGTTTTGCAATGCTTAACTTAACTTACTCTTTAGATACGGCATGCATAGGTATTCGACTGTATTTCCATAATTGTATACAGATTTGTGTTTGTCTTATGGACTGCAATTGTTTCGTAATTCGCAAGAATTTTTACCATGCTGCATATGCTTCGACGAATCATTTGGTTTTTTATCCAACAAATTGTGGAGTAAGGTCTGGATTATTCTTCCACACAAATCCAAGATACCAAAGTTCATGGTATATGACAGCATGCACCAATATATAGCATATAGGAATTTCAATACGTTCGGCGTTCTACTACTAAAAGTCTGTGATATTTTCATCAATAATTTTCATGGTGCTTCAAAAATAAATAAAATGTTCAGATTGATAAAGGCTGTAAGATTTAATTTTTGGTAACTACAAATCTCATTGTTCAACTCCTCAGTAAAATTCTAAGCAAATAAGATGCGATTTTTTAGAAAAGTATTTACTATTTGTGAGAAATTATATTTATTTACTAATTCACTTACAAAGTTTCTGTATTTAATTCCGAATTTTAGTTTCAGTTTCAAATGCACCGTTTGCTACTGACTTTATGATCAAAGTAAGAGATTTGAAATTCGGAAATTAACAAAATTAAATAATTAGATTTTGGGTTATATGATAATGTTACTAATATTAGTTACATAAGTTACATTATCACATCCAGACACCAGATTGTACATTTTTACACTTTTTACAAGAGAAATGCATTACCAGTATCCATCAATAAAATTAAATTACCGTGCTCCTAGCACATTCGTTTTCCTAATCAGAAAAGATTTTGCTGATAATACCATTTTCAAATTGCATTAAGATATTTACTAGGATCTTATGTAAACTGGTCTTAGTAAACTGGTCCTCCGGTGTTTGTTGGTAATCTGGTCCTCCGGTGTTTGTAATCGGGTCCTCCGGTGTTTGCAATCTGGTTCTCCGGTATAAGTAAACCGATCTTCCTCTCTGTCGGAGGATAACCAAACACCCGGGACCAGATTACAAACACTGGAGGACCAGCAGTTTGCTTACACCGGAAAACCAGTTAACCCAAAATTGGCCCAAAAAACCAGGTTACTAAGACCAGATTACGTGACACTATTTACTAGTACCTGCAACACCTACCTAAGAGAATTACCTATACCTTTGTTGAGTCAAGGTAGTTTAGATATTTAGACCTATAGCATAACGATGTAGCGTAAAGATGTAGCGAAAATAAAGTTTGTCTTAATTAGTCGGCACATTTATTCTTTCTTTGGCAGAGCCATCGTGAAGTGGGCAATTAAATTTATCTATATGATGCCTTAATGCCTACGTTATACTATACATGTCGAAAACAGCAATTTTTAGAAAGAAGGCCAGAGCCTATACCTAATGAAAACGGAAGCTACATTTAAATAAATTGGTACGATTTGCAAGCTTTTATTGCACTTATTTAAAAACAATGTTTCTTTGATAATAGAATCGATTTCGCTTGTAAGGGTTCCAGATGAAATGATATATTATTACTGTGATTCAACCTGGGATCCAGTTAATCAGAAGAAACTTGTCGCTGACTACAACCGAACAAAACTACGCCACTCCTCTTTCACCCATATCATCCGGGTAAAAATATGCATTTCCGGACAAAGATTAGTCTACAACTAGCCCGCATGTGGGCTAAATCATCTAGTACTACATATTTAATATTGTACGACTGTACCTTGATGTAAGTACATAGATACCGTTTTGGTGTAGGTCCAGATATTGTAAATGTACCTATAATAAAGTAATAATTATTTAACAATTCCAAAGCAGATCAGTTTCTGATACTTTGTGTCCAATTTCGTTTAGAGTGATCAAACCGAAACTAGGTACCTACCTATAATTTTAATTCTCTACGTATTAGCGCAAAAAATCGACTCATTATTTTGGCATTTTACATTTGATATGTATGTAGTGCAGAACACACAGTATCGTAGTCGTAGGCCTGTAAGTACACAAGTAAAATAGTAAATTAAATACTTCCAATAAGCGTACACGGTCATCATACATCAAAAATGCTTCATTTGGGGTTTGAAATTGTAGTTAGCATTAAAAATATTAAAAGTTTGTTATAGGTTTGTTATAAGTTTATTATACATAGGAAAATCAAAGATATTACTGCTTCTCCATATTTTTGTACCGTGATTATGAGCATGTATTATCTGTATAATAAGCATGAGTGGACACAGAGGTGCTGGCAATGAATTAGCATTGCATGTCAACTGATTGATAGCTCCTGATGAGAAATATGAGTTACTCTTGCTACCTGCTGGGATTTAGTCGATACTTTTGCACAAACGAGTGAGTACAACGTACAACTATGGACAATAATAATTTACCTTATCCCTAAAAATATGATCCTCTTATTTAAAAAGGAGAATCATAGTATAATTGACCCATTTAATTATAAGTAAGATTTTATGTTTAATCTGTTCATCACCTGGTAAGTGGCAAATATACAGCTGGTACGTTTGAGCAAGTAATTCTAATATCTTCGGAATTATTTATAACATTTGATTTTCAAGTATCATATGAAATGAAAATTCCTTTTCCGAAGAAGACTACGTAGGGGGTGCAGATCCAGAAAATCAACTATTTAATAAAGTATGTAAAACCCCCTGATGGAATTGACATGGTTGTTTTGTTTTGAAGTATGATGAAGAAAGTTAATTCCACTTCAGATAAGCAAGTAAAAAGGATATTCAGGTAGCAGTTAGGCTACAATTAGCTATAGAAAAACCTCATACATAATCTAGCAAACAATGAGCAAGAAGGGACAAGGAATGTTTTGTGTAAAAAGTGGGCTATGAAGGCTCCCAGACTTTCGGGCTACTATAGCGTGTGTTTTTCTGAGAAATCAAGAATTTTATATGAATTCAAAAAGAATTAAGGGAAAACATGTGAATGGGTGTAGGTAGAAGAGGTAGAGAGAGAAATCCCGTCCAGCGAGTCCAGTTTACCAGTCCAGTAGGTGAATACACAAAGATCCGGCTTTGCCTCCAGCTTCTAATTTTTGAGCAGGTATCTAGTATTAATCTCCGCTGGATTATGCTGTGTACCTTCCTTGTTTTCGTAACCAATACTTATTTCTTACATAAATGAGGAGCATGAGGAGTAGCCAGCAGCCGCCGAGACTTTCGTAAATTAACCTTTGATTTCACGCCAGATTTATAACCTGAACCTGAAATGAAGGTAAGGAAGAGTGCACAACTGTATTTAAAACTTCTGTACACCTTTATCCATTTAGTAAAATCTGATAGCATTTTTGAAACTGCTTCAGCTAACCAGAAATATAATGTAACAATATTATTTCGTCTCGTCTCGACTCTCGTCTGCTGTTTTCTGCGATACTAATGAAACAATGTATAATGTCTAAAGATTGTTTCCCAGATAGCCTTGACTTGACATTGAGGAAGGGTATGATCGCGCAATTAAGTAGAATGCAGAACCTTTCAAGGGGAAAAAATACCCGACTGCCATGTCTAAGCTATTTATTATTTGTCTGCACTTTTTTATGGAATTATCTATCATTCTCTGTATACTGAGTGCAATTGAACACCACTTCTTTCCATCTATCTTTGTGCACAATGCAATCTTTCTATTTTCAAACAGAGGATGTTTACGGCAGAATGTCTTGGAGTTCCCATAATACCTCACACCATGTAAATATTATATATGTTGTACAATCCTATAGGTACTCGATAAATGTTTCATACACTTTTTACCAACATAGAGCAATTACTATATATTATATCTCTCTATCTAACGATAGTAATTACTGTTGGTGTCTATAATAATATTACCTACATATATAAAGCGAGATAAAACGTAGCCTTCCACCGTTCCATCAAAATTAATTTCTTACTGTATCAGATATCATCAGCAGCAAGTTATGATAACCTTCATTCTCTTTGGACTTTGTATTAAATATGATATTTAAGAATGCATATAATAAGTAATTAAAAGCAGTGATAAAAGTTAAACTACCTACGTGGTAAATACGTCCAATAAAGTATGGAAAAATCAGAAATATGCAACACAAACCTCGAAAGTGTAAGTGGATACGTTCTGGTCTGAGTAGTTTTCACAAGGAGTTAAAGTAAGAGTGAATTCTTCACAATGAAATGCAACCTTTAGAAAAGCTTAAATTCATTTTTGTCAAAAGTTGTTAGCAGATGCTTTTAGTAACGAGCATCGGGGTTTCGTAGAAGTGCATCCTCAATCAGACACAGAATCTAGTTAAACGGAGAATATCTTAGTTAATAATGGTCAAAGAGACTGCATAATATCAGAATCGGGGAACAGGAAGAAAAACAATTGATCTGTGGGAAATGTGTTAATTTCTTCAATGTAAAATTATCGTGTAACAAATTCCATGTAGATTTCACTGGTCTGATGATACTGGTTGGTGTAGCATGGGATGGTTTTACATTACGACTCTGGTGGAACTTTTCCAATTTTTTGTAAAAAATTTCAAAGGATCCTCTTTGTCTAAAAGCGTAGTTTAAACCAACATGCTATCTTTATGTGATTAGAAGCTCAACTGTGACACACGTTTTTATAATCATGTTTTCTTCAAAGTAAAATACATCCTGTTTACATACTGACACAATTCACAGCAGAAGTGTCTAGTATTTATGATGCTTGAACATTTAATCGAGTTGGGCTTCGTTTATTACTGTGTCAAATTGGCAAATCTTATCTATAAGGTCAGTTATATGGACTATATATAGATCTTATACATATATACATACAATTCCGATATATTTTCAAGGAAATGATTTGCATTGATAATATTTAAAAGGGAAATTTTCAGACTGATCTTCAAGGAGATGATGTGTAAATAATAATTTATTAGATAAATACGAGAAGTAATGTGAAAATGTGATACAGTTTATTTACACAACATACAAGGATTATTAAATGTTTTGACATGTGCATTTTTAACTTTGATTCTTTGCCGTTTACCTTAGTAGAGTAAAATAAAATATTTGCATGTTCGGGTATTACAAGTTTCCTCTTCGTTTATTGACGATTGATTTTACTAGAGACACCCAGTCCAAACAGAAGCTAATGTTTCTGAATAATCTGGAGTCGCTCCGCATAATAAGTAATCTATTGAAAGTATATATTAAAGAGCAATAAAATTATCATGATTATGGATGGTTGCGAGAGAAAATGTTATTGAAAGATGAAGAGATGTGTGTAGCATGTGTATGTGTTATGGTAGAGCAATTTGGCTGCTAAAGACAAAGGATTGTAGCTGAAGACAATGAATGAAATAAGAAATAGGTAAGAAAGCTATGCATCTGGATGCATCACTTGACGGCTTGAATAAATCTGAAAAAAACTTCTCTTCTTTGATATGAAGAGATGGGCAAAGGATATTTGGTGTAGCAGTTCAGAGTCCAGAAAAGAAGAAGAAGAAGAGTGGTTATAAGAAAGAACCGAGAAGATAGAGGTAGTCAACTTGTTTTGACTTTGAAAATGAAAGAGTGTAGGATGATGGTAGAGTAGTAGGGCATGTATTGCTAGATAGGATGGAATAACTGGGAAGCTTGTAAAATGTTCTTGTGCTGTAGGGTTGTGTGGAAGAGGAGGAAACTATTGGAGGATTTCAACTTGTGGTAGTAAAAGCTACAGAAAATAAAGTAGGGAGGGAAGCCAGCCAACCCAATGGAGAACTCTATCACGTACAAAACGTACCTTGAACATGTAAAAAATGTTTCGAATGCAAGTCTACTCGAACTTGAGTCGAATCCCAACTCGTTTCGAGCTTACTCTTTGTCAGTCTATGTTTAAGAGTGTAGAAAATCTGTATATGTGTTGAATCATAGAAGAGACAGAGAAGTGTATGTGTAAAATGCAAGTGCGCGTATCCTCGTCGTTCGTAACGTAACGTACGTATCTATGGACTTGGTTCTACCTTACACAAGTCGAGTCAGTTAGTGGATTTCGCCTTGGATTTTGCTTGGTTTGTCTATGGACGTAGGTATTCGACTCGAGGCAAAAAGAATCCGGAGAGCATAATATAGAGTCACACACTCACGTTATTCACATGCGAGAGGTAGTACTAGATTTGTAGTGGGAAGAGAACACTGCAGAGTTGGAGCTAAGCTAAAGGACATAGTGCACTGTAGTTTAACTCTGAAAAGAAGTCAAGAAAAGGAATTGGGAGAGATAGTATAGAATATTATGCTACAACAGTACATATATTTATATGAATACGGAATATTTCCAACTTATGTTGTTACGACTTACGAGAAAGACAAACTAGCTAGTAGTATACTGTAGTGTTCATTCTCTCTCTCTCTCTCTGTGCGCTCTGGCTCTCCTCTTCGGATTGCCGAATGTAATATGTAAGTTTGTCTGCTGTCTAGACGTTGTCTGTTTATTTGGACGATTTCACCACCACCACTTCCGTGGACGAGTGTTTTCTGTTCGTTGTTGCTTCCACAGATTCTTTTTGCTACTCGTATGACCAGCCTGAGCTACTCAACTTATTAGCAAACGAAAGAGACAATAACGTCCAACAGTTTTTCAGTGACGGAAATGAATTGTGCCGATGCCGAGTTTCTTAAGTGATCTAATAGATTCCTCGCATTTTCCAAACATCAAATCCGGCCTGTGTTCAAAAACATAATTTTTACAATTATTTTACATGCCACATGGACGGAATTACATTTAAAATATATCATTCTCCAACAATTATATTCACCAGTAGACAATTCGTATACTGACAGAAATGTGACTGTTTAAAGTGATTATTTTATACACAGCAGAAACATAATTGCGGCTTTAACCACATCTTGCTCTATTAGCAATTCCCCTTCTGCACTAAGAACTGTTAAAAACATTCTTAGTAAGGCTTTAAAAAAATTATTGTGGGCATAATAAGAACATTTTAAATTCCAATTCATCTTCGGAATCATCAGTGACTCTTGTGCGCAATAACATTGGAATATTTAGTACAATCTAACAAAAATTCATACAGCTAACATAATATAAACATATTATGTTCTTACATCGAAGTGGGATTCTAATATAATCAATTACACAAACAGAATATCCGATTTGATATAAGTGTAATTGATCTTTTTGAAAGTCTAGTACGGATGCGGCAAAGAAAGAGTCCCGGCAAACAGAAAAGTCGGTCAATGTGAACATAGCTGAATGTGGTGGCATAACATATCCTTACTAAATACACACATAATGTAAGTGAATTGAAGTGCATAATTTTCACTTCAATACTTGTACATAAATGAAATTGAGAGTTAGTTAAAAGTTTTAATTAAAGTATACAGTATAGCTAATTATAATTGATGAATTGAGATTCTAATCAAAAATTCAACATAAAAGTAGCCCTCAACTTTTAGACAATGTACTGCTTACACTGATAAGGAATTTTATACGATCATTCAAATCGGCCTTAATTGAACATTAAACACATCACCTATACTTGTGGCTCATGTATAATAACACGTAAAAGTGATAAAAAGTAGATCGAAAACTGTGGAACTTGAAACACTATTTACAGCTTAGCTCAATTACGTTATCATGTGTGTGTATGTGTGAATAGTGTTTATCGGATGATTTTTACTTGGAAAGAGATTTTCAAGTAAACAATTCCATTGCTAAAATTGTACTGAGTGTAAATATTAATTGCACTTTACTGCCAGTGCCAACTGCCAATTTTTGCAAATGATCACTGCCGAATCGCGAATCAGTCCATAGATTTTCTAGGGATTTTACTAGATGTACAATAAAATTTCCTAACTTCCCGCCCATAAGATTTGACTGGAAAATAAGAATTTTCTCACTGGCAATTTTCTGCAGGGTAGAAAATTGAAGGCAATAAATAGATTTTAGTAATTGAAATCTTCTCTTAGCAGTTAACTATTTACTGGAAAAAATTTTTTGGAAGCAAATTCAAAGAATGGAAGGAAAACCTAGTCCTCACTTGAAGAAAGTTTTAAAAAGCTATCAGCTTACAGCTGCCAATACATTAAATGGTCCAAGCTCCGTATTTCGCTTGGATAATACATCCTCCTCGTCTTCGCAATCTTCTTCATCTTTAATCAATAATAGCAACTCTTCTAACAATAGTAATTGTAACAATAGAGAAAATAGAGACAATGAAATTTCCAATGGAGGAGGAGGAGGATCAGCTGCGAATGTAACTATCGGTGAAAAAGGAGGAATCGGATCTGTGTCTATAAAATATGAAAATCAAGATTTTAGAGAATCATGTTCAGCCAAAGACAGACATAAAAATCACTCTCATTTTAACAGTAATAATTCACAGCAAATTGTATTATTACATACACAACAACAAAACCGTCAATCCCAGCATCAACAAAGCCCGGTGTATGTGAGAAGCGTCAGTCTGAGTAACAATAGTAATGCGTGCAGCCCGGTGAGTAGCGGAAGCGGGAGACTGAGTTCTGGAAGCAGCACCAGTGGCAGTAACACTTGTAGTCCTGTCGGCAATTTCAATATCAACATCAGCAACAATGTCAATGGCAATGTTTTGGGGGAATTGACAAGAAATGTCACCAAAAATGGAGATGGACTTGGAGCCTCGGAGAATTCAGTGACTATTTCAAGGCAGCTGAACCCAAAATTTAATAGCATCAGCAATAATCCACCTTCATTGCCACCTCCTCCCATTTTAAGTACTCCAGATCGCTCCCGAACCGAAAAAAGGGAAACCTTGCTTGAAGGAGAATATATCTCATGCTTTGTCGTCGGAGGAGAGAAAAGACTTTGCTTTCCTCAAATTCTCACTACTGTACTCAGACCTTTCTCATTGCCGCAAATCAATCAAGTAAGATTTCCACTCATTACCATTATATTTTATGCTTTTACTGACTTTTAAAGTTTCGAAATGGATTAAAGTTTCGAAACGAATTCGAAAAGGAATTTGAAACAACATTTCTATCTGCATGTTTTTAGATGGAAATAAGTTTAAATGTGTTGATAAAAACTAATGGTGTTAGAAACAAATCTAGATGAAGTAATGAATATTAATATAGTTTGGGAA
>JABASI010002996.1:0-17761 GCA_019776505.1 Tomocerus nigrus | reverse complement strand
TGGTTGTGGTAGCACTGTAGCACATACCGTACGTAGTACGTTACGTAGTAAATACGTACCACAACACAACACATCTTTTGTCGGCTACATTAGTTGTGACATTCGGAGTTTCCTGCAACGCAGAACAAGAAAACTTTTGTTTGCTGCCTGCAGTTTCAAATCGAAGCGCCAAGATTTTAGACGCACTCTTAAATTATAATAATAAATTAACTTCATTGTTATTACTAATTTTATAAAATGCAGTATAATATTACTAATTGTTCTATAATATTTTTATTAGGTCTCCGTGAATTAACAATGCGGGAGTGCAGGGAAATTACGCATGAAGGCTTGCTAAGCGCAATAGAGTTCTTGGAATTAGTTCGTTTAGATTTGGCCATTTGTCCACAACCGGTACGACGTCATAAATAAACTTACATACCTACTAAAATACTGAATACAAATTGTAATGATTAAAAAATGTGAAATTATGCAGAGTTATTTATTAGTCGTGTTGGAATTTTGTAATTTTTTGCAGATTCCCAAAGATTCCTTAGTTCAAATAGTGAAACAAAATCCAAGCTTAGAAAGCTTAACAGTAAATTTTGTAGTGGACGAAGTTACCGAAGATGTGAAAGCCGCAAATCCAAGACTAACCCACATAAATCATGTGGTAAGTGGCTAAAATCAATAAAAATTGATATTTTTCTCACAGGTGTGAATTGGTCAATATACGAATTGAATTTTTTTTTGATTTTGTACAGAATGAGGATTGGGCGTACGAAGATTCAGACAGTGATGCAGAAGACATAGATGAGGAATTTGAATCTTCCGAAGACGGTTCATTTGGTTGGGAGTGGAATTCGGATTTTGACGACGACGATAATATGTTTTTCCCTTACAACAACTACTCGGACTACTCGGATCAGGATGATTTATTTTGAAGATTGTTAACGTGGAGAACGGAAAAAAAATGATCCTGTACGATTTGTTATACCCATCGAAGTATTTCTCAAATAAGCTATTAACAAATATTTCATTCCTGTGCTGCGTGTTTTATAGCCCTGTAATAAATGAGGTGTGCGTGTGCCTCTTTGTTTGCGTTTTAAGGTTGGTGTGACTTGGTCCAGCTGCTTGTGTTTCCCCACTTCACCAGACACCAAATTAAAAATGGGAAACGTTTATTGACATCGACAGATGAACTATCAGGAGGGTCACAATACTCTCAAGTTTTCAAAATTTCCATCTGAAACGCGGTCAAATGTTTTCTATGCAAACAAATACTTTTAGCGCCTTTTATTTGACTCACACTAAAAGGTGTGACACGTTTTTCTGTCTTTCAGATGAAAATTTAGAAAATCTTCTAGGGTTGTGATGCTCGTGGGTAGTTTTTCTGTCCATGTAAATCAATTTTTCCCATTTTCATCCATTACTGACGGAGTTATTTGGTATCTGCTGCATGGTGGAGTGGGAAAACACACGCAGTTGGACCAAGTTTTACCAATCCTAATTAAGGGTATTTTGTGTATAAGGGTGGCTCAATGAGTTTTCATCGACCTACCCTTACGGTAAGCTTTACTTATTAAAGCAAGTATATAAACCGACAGTATACTCGAATCTCGAATACTTATTATTATTGTTGACATGTACTTGTTAGTCAGTTGTCTGCCTACACCCGTGTGATTCTTATAGTTTGAAGAATAGGCACCCGAGTGAGTGATTGTTTATTATTCAATGTACGTTACGTTAATAATTGAACGTTATGCGTTTATTATTGTACAAAAAAAGAGAGGCTTTGTTTGTAAGTACTATTATACAACAACGGGAACTAAATGTCATTTGAAAGAATAATCGACCTGGTAATAATTTTTAGTCAACTATAATATACATATACACGCTTTTGTATACGTTTGTCGTGTTTATATTATTAAAATCATTAAATGTGAATAACAGTGATTCGTTTCGTGGTACTATAATAATTGCGTGATCGTTTTATAAAGCATTTCTTCTGTGTAATTGAATAAATAAATCATTGCAGACTTAATTCGGCTAAAAACAATTGCCTCTGGGCTCAGATATTGGCAATTTTAACCGATAAATGTAAAATTCCATTGTTAATACTAATTTCCTAACTACGCTTGTTAAGTAAGACCGAAGATAATTGTAATAAAATTAAACTGTACAGATAAACTTATTAGTAATAAATTAATTCAAGAGTTGAATGCTAAAAGCAGTTTTTGAATAACCGATTGTATGACTCCAAACAATTTCTTTGATGCATCCTTGCTCATTATTTATACCTAGTCCATTTATTGCGTTAAAAACATTGAATTACATAAAAATTTCATTTAAAAACTTAAGAAAAAGAGATAATTGTTCTTTTGAACTAGTATTCACTATCTTAATCAACTATTGTCATTCAGTAGAAATCTACGAACAAAAATACAGTAACTATCCTTAATGTTTAATTTAATATTCACCGAACAACGTAATAAAAATGGTTAGTAATGTAGTCAGTTAATTATTAGTTAGGTTATGTACCAGTCCACCAGTCTATCACAATAAAACTATAAAACTTATAATAATAAAACAAAAGAAATTGATTAAATTTCATCAACATCATCAGAATCACCACCTACTACTTCCATTTCTGTCCGGAAAGGCATTACTTTAAAGTCTTGAGTCCTGGGATTAGCAGCAAGAATTTTATCTTTGATAGAATATTTGAAAAAAGGGTTTCCACCTACTGGAGAATCTTGATTATATTCAAAGCTAGCTACAAAGGTCTCCAAACATGGATTGGACGCTGCAATCTCCAACGCTGCTTCCTCACTGATCTACGGATACAATAATTGTTAGATATTATATATAATTAGTAGGATAATTTCAATGTATATTCTCTTCTTTAATCATTTCGCACAAAATATATTAAATCATCATATAAGGAAATAAGCTTACTTTTACTCCAGAAATGTCTAAACTTTTTAGGTGGGGAAATTTTATAATTTTCTGCAGACTTCCAGATGTAAGGTGTCTACAAGAACGCATTGTCAGTTTTTTCAAGCCTAGAACACAAAAATTCAGAACATTTTTAGATTTAAATATTAAGAAGGTGCAAAGGGTTGGAAGATTTAGAACTGCAAAGAGTGGGACATAAAAATACCTAGTAAATTTTGAATAGAGACTCCCATGAAAACTTCGTCTCTGACACCAGTAAGGCCTTTATCCGTTACATTTTGACAAATGGAAAACTCGAGGACTGTTAATTGCTTCATATGGTAATACATGTGATCCAGGATATCGTCATTAATTGCATTTTCACATCCCAGCAACGACAGTTGCATCAAATTCCGGAACTTCGTCAACACTGCAATCATTTTGATAGTTTCGTCTTCGTCTTGACCGAAATGCTTATAAATCCCACTAATCCCATTGATTGTAATCTTTTCAAGTTGACTCGGTAATAGCTGCAGGATTTTTATAATTGTAATATTCAAGGAGTCAGCACAAAATAAATTAAATTCTTTCAAGTTGGTCAGATTGCTTAAAAAATTCCAATCACGTGGTGAAATACACAGAGACCATATCTTGGCTTCCAAATGCAGAATTTTCAATTTAGAACTTCTTGCTACGATGCTATCCAAGAGTTGCGGTGAGAAAGTATAGACACTGACAGAGAGACTCGTAAGTGACGGCTGATTTCGAATTATCGTTCCAACTTCCTTTCCTCCTCCAAAATCGAAATTAGCTACTTTGACATTTAAACTTTTCAGAGATGGAAACAGAAGGGACTCAATGGCGCCGATAGTCGAGCTATCTAATGATATCGTCAAATCAACTAGTAACCTTCCTGACTTCTTCATGATATTCGGAACGAATTCGTTAAACTTGCCATTTTTAAAGCACGGTTCATTTTGAACCACAAAACTAAAAGCTTGTAAAGGCATAGGAATCAGCGAAATTTGGAAAATGTTTCTAGGAAATGGCCCTTCTTCTTCATCATCCTCAGCATCGCTGTATTCGTCGCTTTCTCCAAGAGAGAATTTCTCCAAAGTGTTGTTGCGATGATCAGGTACTACGCTTAAATGTAATTCTCTCAATTTCATAAGACGCTCTTGCACTCGAACATTGGAGAAAGTGTCATGCAAAATCCACTGTAGTATTGATGGATCCAACCAAAGAGATTTCAAAGCAACAGCACTGCTAAGAATTCTGGGAAGATGAAAATTCAATTTCTTTTCCAACATTTTCTCCAGTGGGTCACTAGTAAGCTGCACTTTTAAAGATGTCATCGTCTTCAAAACATTCTCGTAAGTAGAATATGATTCTGGAGGTAGCCAGCTTAGCTCAATTTTTCCATTTAGCCAACAGTAAGTTGTTTTTGATAACACGCTACTGTCCCATGATTCTTTGCTAACCATAATGCTAGCCGATTTGGAAAATTGTTTTGAACTTCTCACTGCATTTAATAATAGTTTCGAACATAAGCTCAACTCCTTGAGGTCCGTAAACGAAAGATACTTCAAAATAGTTTCAAAGGCCTAAAAAAGTATCTTATTATTATTATCTGTATAATACATCTTTCTATTACATAAATACAAGAACTATGTATAGTTTACAGTTTATGTCCATGTACGTGGGATTCGGCTACTAAATAGAAAGTTAACGTAAGTGTACTCCATCCATACTCCATACAGCATAGCTTTAGTCATTAGTCATCGCAGTTCTTTGCTTTCTCCATGTACATGAGACACTTTTTAATTTTAATTAATACATTTCATAGTAAACTTTTACCTCACTTTTCTAAGTGAAAGTAAAGGTCAGGAAAAATTTAATATGAAATACTTTCATGCGATTTAGGCGTCAGACATCATATAAGAGAAATGTTACGTAGCACATTAAAACGCATTCTATGAACTTTCTCCAGCATAAAGTTACTAAATAAAAATATACTTTTTTACTTTACTCACATGACAGCAACTAAAAACTTGGCGTATTTTTTCTTCGGCATAGCTTCCTGAAGTCGACGACAAGAGAGTTGGAGGGCAACAATCAATATTTTCCATTTCAAGTGAAATACTTTTTAGAAAATAGGGTAGTCATCTGTAATTTAAAAAAGACTCCCTAAATGTCGATAGCGTAACGAAACTCCACACTACATGCAACGAATATAATTTAGAATGTTGTGAAATAACTGTATAATAAAATTATTAAAATACGAAATCGGACGTACAAACAAAACGCAACCTGACTCAATGCAGACGCATCAACGCAACAGCCTTTTTTCCATAAAAATTGAGTTTCTTAGTTTCTTCTAGTTCTATTCGATTCGACCGCAGCTGACACTGACAGTATCGATTGCTGAATAAAACGCAACCAAAATGTTAAAAAACACTTATGTAACTTATGTTGTTCATCGGTGCTGATTGTAATTTATTTGATCCAGGAATCCAGATTTGCAATTTCTTTTAGCATCGGCCGGCACCAGCTGCATCTCATCTTTCTTCACTACGCTTGCGCACATTAAAGTCATCAACTATCCGTCTCCTCAAGATAGAGTCCGGCAGATAAAGATCATCATCAAATCAATCAGCATCAGGTGTGACTGAGAGCCAGACGACAAACCTCTTCGTTTTCGACCTTTGAGAACTTTTTTGGAGTGCATTGACAAGCAAGCAGTCAGCCACAGTAGAGTGTAGAAGAAGAAGAGGAAGGTATACGATTTCCAACAACAATCAAGTTCCCGAATTTCCGGATAGACTGTAGACGTGAGTTCAGACTTCAGAGATTTCAGACTTGATAGAAGTTCTTCAAAAATGAGCACCATGGACAGTAGTAGTGGTCGGCTGCTGCGGCTACCTCCAAATGAACGATACAACATTCTCTTCAGTGAAGTAATCAGTAACAATCAGGTAACATTCCATACACTTTTGTATCTTAGAAAAATATTCGAGTTGTAAAAAAATAATGACAATTGTAATGGTTAGTAGTGGTAATTCGTAAATATAATACACGATACATGGTTAATTATGTTGTATTTTTAAATTTTTCAAGATTCTAGATAAAATAGTGAGCTACCTAAGCTTAACAGAACAAAAGCAGTTCCTCCGTGGCTCTAAATTCCTTGCCAAAGCTGTGCGAGAAACAAAATCTTTTCAAAAATTGTCGAAATTACTAATTTGTGAGAAGAGTTACTCAAACAACGTTTTGAAGACCTGCTCCTCGGTAGAATGGAGGTCTTTAAGCTTGGAACTGGAAAAACTTCCATTGGATTCTTTGGACACGATCAAATCTTTAGTACGAGGTGCAGAGTCATTGGAATTTCATCTCCTGAATGGGCACAACCAAGAAATGATCAACATTTCTGTCACTCATTGCATGACAGAAATTTTGGCTGCTGCTTATAAAATGACTTCGCTGAAAATAGACTGTGCGCTTATGGAGAAAGAGTTGAAAAGTGTTCTGACAGATATGAGGGTCCAGATACGCTTAAGGAATGTAGAACACTTGACATTTGTCAATCCATTTGAAGTCTCAAATTCTACTGGCTGTTTACAAGGTTTTGGGGTGCTTTCCAAACAAGCTAAAATGAAGATGTACAAAATACAAGGAACTTACGGATTGTGGACAAGGAACTTCAACCATCTTCTTGGAATCCCTATGGGTCTGAAGACTTTAAATGTCGGAAAAATCAGTGCTCTAAAGAAGAACCACTTCCGTGTCCTGACTACTTTGGTTAATAACAACCCCCACTCCTTAATAAATTTGACAATTTCGGCGGATATGTGGAGCGAGGGGATTAACAATTTCCAATATCCTTCTCTGAAGAGCCTGAAACTAAGAGCACATCAAACAGATGAAAATGTAGTGAGGAAGTTTTTATTGGCCCAGTCTGAATTGGAGTCGCTCGATGTCGGATTTGTGGATGGCTTCCCCCTGTCCATTTTGACACTCATTCAAGCAAAAGCATCAGCTACAAAATTGAAAACGCTTCGATTGAAATGTAATTATTTTGTTGACTCCCTCGATCCCATAAATTGGATGTTCCTGAAAAGCTTACAGAGACTGGAAGAATTTGAGCTGAGAATGGCTCGCTACTCCCCGGTAAACCCGCAACTGTTGATTTCTCCTACGGATTTTCTTTCTGTCGTTTCTAATTTGCCGAAATCGATTGAGAGAATTACTTTGAGTGGGTTACGATGCAAGAATAACACAGATAAGAGCCATCACAATATAATTACAAGCTTCCAACACCTCACAGACATCGATGTCACGAATTGTCCGGAAGTTATTGATGATGACTTCCTCCAACTTTTGATCTGTAAAAATAAACGTATCCAAAAGCTTAAGTTTTCTCATTGTAACAGCGTCACCACCTTTGGATTAACGGGACAAAACGACGTCGGAAATTGTTATGGCTATTCACTTAACCAGTGGACAAGTAAAGAACTACTTTTTTCTTATATATTTATATTATAAGTATGTTTAAAAAATAAGGCGGCTTGTAATGACTGTTTTCGGGTGTTCTTTTAGGTCTTCGAGAGCTGGCAATTAAATACTGTTCGGGGATTAAGCTTGGAAATATTGTGGAGAAACTAAACTTCAAAAATTTGCAGATTTTGGATCTTTTTACCCATGAAAAGGTATCAATATTAAATTTGGAAGTTTAAAGCTATGCGATATACATTTATTTATATAAAAACTAATTGTCTAATTTACCCACAATATCTGATGAATTTAATTGTATTTTAGGTTAGTCCAAATTTGGTTAAGGATGTCTTGAGGAATAATCCATCGCTGGAGACCCTTTCAGTGAATATATCAGCGGAGGATTTCAGACAATTGCCTGTGATGATGCGTCTTTATACTGATCGGGTGTCCCAAATCATTCGCTTAATGGTGAGCAAATAATTCTTCTTTTTTAATATAGTTCTGAAAGTTATGAAAAAATATCATATTTGCATTATTGCATTTGGAAATGTTCGAATAATTTTTCTAGGAACCAGATTTCGAAAACGACGGTTATGACGAAGACAGCAGCGGGGACGATGAAGTTAAGGGGAACATTAGCGCTGCTGGCGTCGGTGCTGAAGCGCCCGCTGTTGAAATGTCAGCGAAAAGTATTGCTGCCAAAAAGATGGCAGCTAAATTTGCAGATTTGAATTTTGACGAAGATGATGTTTGTGATGATTTGAGCCGTTTTGATTCAGAAGATGACGATTTTGAAGGATGTGATTACATACCTGGATGACTTACTGCCATTGTAGATCGTATGCAGCTAATTGTTCCGGCCCGGTACTATTATGATTTTACAGTATAAGCAGTAATAAGTAGTAATGTTGAAGTTAATGAATTTATTTAGTTTTGCAATTAGTAATTAGAAATAGAAAGGATCTTTACTTAACTTACGATGAGTTATTTAGTTTTGTGTACTTGTATACCTCGTAGCCTTTTATATTTATCATTTTTGTGCATTTAACCTTTAACCTGTTGTTACTTGAAACTTACTGCTATTAATAAATTGACTAAAATTATTTTCGTCGTCTTTTTGTCATTCTTCAAATTTCTCATCGATTTATAGGCGTAACCGCAACTGCCATAAGTGAATAAGCGAAAAAAAAACTGAACGTTTCCAAGCATCTTTATGGTTTTATTTGCGATTTGTTCATTTGATTCGCCAATTTTTGTTGTTTTAAGGGTGTCATTTAGCAATAATATTATTTCTGTCATAAATGTCATAATGAAATAGAAATATTTACAATACATACTTGTTGGGGTAAATGAGCAAGTAACATATATTTGAATAGTACACAGATACAAATTTTTAGGTGAAATGTCATACTGTGGCTGTAATAATATTTTATGTTAGGTTAGGTACCTAAGTGTGTCTACCTTGTCAAAACAAAATATTATAGCATAATAATTAATATGGATGTCGTAGTTTAACCGAGCAATCAGTTCACCTGAGCAATTTCCAATTATTATTTGTTAGTGACTTGCACAGCTTAAATCTAATAGATAATTTTGTCAGTTTCTAATAAAAAATTATTATTTCCTGACAGTTATCTCTTTAAAACGACCCAGATAAGCAATTTAAAAAAGATGGCGCCGACCCAGGTTCTTTTTTAACAAAATAATTTGGCATACAAATGTTTCCTGACGTGTGACATTTTCGTTCACTAAATAATATTCGTCACTATCAATATTCTCAAGTTGTAGAAATTTTTTGATAGGGCTTTGGACCGTTTAGACAAACTGCTCAATTGACTGATTGCTCGGTTAGACTACGACATAGATACTAGTATTCTAATTACATAGGGGTTGTTGGAGGTCAGGAGGAGTTACCATAAGTGAAGTAATTGTGTAAATGAAAGTGAAAGTATCAATTAGAATTTAGTCTGACGACAATTAGTCGTTTTCAACAAGCACGTGGTGGTTACATGGGCGGAGGTGGAGGACCACTTGACCGGTCAGGAGCATTCATCGGGTAATCTCCGAGAGAGTCGTCCGATCCCGTTTTGGTGACGGCAGTTCCTTGTTCAGCTGCGATATTTTCCCTTTTCTCGATCCAAACTTTGAGACATTGTTGAGCTTCTCGGAGGAATGAGGTTGCCGCTTTGTTAGTGAGTCGGTTGGACACGTCTTCAGCTGCCTCAAAATGATTCGATGCTCCTTCCAAATTCATTGCTTTAACTATACACACGCAGTAAAATCAAAAATCAATGCCACTCTATAATTACGTCACCTCGTTTTAATTGAGATTTAAAGAAATATTTCACGAACTATCGCACTGTCCAAGAAGAATGTGAGCATTCATGCACCAAACGTCGTCACTAATTTTCATGCTTTCATCCAGAGCTTGATTGCCGTAGAACTTGGCGATATCCGGCTTGTTCATTTCTGTCGCAAAATACATTATAGCCTCGAATTTTGTTTATTTTTCAGCATTTCGAAAATTATTTACTCTACTACTCACCATAATAACATCGACCGATCTCGTGACACAAATAGGCCCTCTCCAAACTATGTTTAGCTAATGAAAGACGGCCATCCCAAATTTCAGCGGCATCAGCATAGGATCTAGTTTTGATTTTTAATAAACAGGATTAGTTCTATTGTCCTTCAATTCATAAAATGCGTTCTTTTCAATTCTTTTTCATTGCTTTTTCTACATGAAGATTTTATTTGCATGTAAATTTCTGGAATTGGCGTTATAGCGTTATAGAAGGAAACTGTAAATCAGAGGAAAGGGCGTGGAAGTTGGAATACAAATAATTTCTCGTATATGCTTTATAAACATGGAAAGATGAAAGAGATACTCAAATAATTCAGATTCAGTCAGAGTAGCGTAGCTGCTCTATATAGAAATGCACTGTCTGTCCGTCTGTCTAACCTTTTGGGAATGATAACTTTTGAACGGATTGACTTGCATTCTTCTAATTTCATGAAGTCAACTTATGAACTCATTGAGTCATGAGTTAATATTGAGTTAAAATTTTGTACACGTACTACATACTATACATACATACTACAATTTAAAGAAGGACTAAAGGTGAAAATGGTGTCATTAAGTCAGGGTCAACGTCAACTTGGTCATTCTGATGTCATCTGTACTAGTCTGCACGGACTACCACTACCAGTGTACTAGTGTACTTTTGAACATGTCAACAACGCTACTCTGTATTATGTCCGTTTTGGATGGTTTATTCTTTATATTTATTATGTGTCTTATTTGCAAGATGGGATAGGCGCGGGCAAGTGTTAAAATGTTAATTGGTGTGGGTATGTTATGTGTGCGATATGTAGAAAGTCAAAGAAATCTAAAATCTAAAGAATTTATATCCAATATTTTCTTTTCGCTTAGAAATATTTTTTAGAATCTGCTCACCCTTTCAATGCATACGCTTTTCCAAGATGATCTAAGGCTCTTGATTTCACATCTGCTATGCGACTAATTTAAACAAAATCTCGTCAAATTGAGAATCTTGAGAAATGAAATGCAAAAGATTTGGTAGATATTTTAGTTAGAAATTACTTTTCAGTAGCAACAGAAAGTTCATTCTGGAAAGTAGTAGCAGCGTGATCGTACAATTTCAGTTTCATCAAAGCCAATCCTTTGAAATGAAGGACCTCGGCCATGAATTCGGCTTTTCGTGGCAACAACACTGTGCTGATCTCCTTCATTTGTCTCATTGTGCGCTCACATTCCAACTGACAATCTTTCGGACGTCCAATTTTCAGAGCTAAACATATTTCCTCAAACTTCAAATACAACTGCCCTTATTTTTGCATTTAAAAATCAACTGCACTTAAAAATTCTGTTGTACCATGCTCGATAAGACTTATGTTTTTCAACACGGCTCCCTCCGCTGCGTCCATTTTAATCTTCCTAGATGCTTCCTGGCGTTCTTGCTCTTGTTTTTCGTATTGAAGGACCATCTTTAAAAACATTCCTTGATTATATATACACACTCGTAATATTAATAGAATATTTAAATATTTCCAGTAAACTGTCGTTCTAATTAATGATCATCCAACTTACATCATTGTTAAAATTAAGGCCAACTTTCCTTGCGTACATCGGATTTTGTTGTCGCCAAAAATGTTCGCGAATCTCAAGATATTTCAGGGCTTCGGTAGCACTCGAACGCAAAGCTATTGAGCCTGAACCTCCTTGTTCGCTTTGAATATCTTGGATTTCATAGCATTTTACGTTTAGGTTATGATTTTCGAGGTAACTTTGTTTGTTGTAATAGGGGTATTCATTTGGTAGAATTATTTATTTCGACGATTATAATCCAAAAATTAAAAATGGATTTTTGCCTAGTACCGACGATTATTTTACAAATAATTTGTATATTCAACAGAGAAGATTTAAATCTTTCTGGCTGATTATGAGCGAACAATTATAATGTGGCTGCGGCGAAGACCCGATTATTTGAAATATAATCAGAATACCTAAGCACTTATAATAAGACTGAATATCTCTAATATAGTAAATCTAACTTTGTAGAGCATACCGGGTCGACCAAGAAATCTTGTCAAGTAATCTTTGTCTTTTTGGAGCTGTCCAAGAATTTCTCTGTCCACCCATCGAGCTCTTGCTTTAGATGGCGGCTTCTGTCCCAATCCGAGTTTCCTCTGAAGTAGCGCCTCGTTACTATTTGGACGTATGCAGCAATGATCCTTTTTTTCTGTATGGAAATAAATTTCCTACTGTTGCGTCATATTATTTAAAACACATTGGTTAGTAAAGTTTAGAATTGTCTTCACAAAATTGCATTACGGTTTTGCATCGACTCCATTTCTTCAATCCATGGGAGAATTACGTCCAAATCTTCTATTTGTGTTGCTTGTCGGTCTAAAGAAAACATTTTCACCGAGCATGACATATTGACGTAAGGGCATACAATACTACACACATAATTTTAAGATTCGTTTTCTGGAGATAGCTGAGGGATGAGACTCTGAGACTGAGAAGCTTACTTATAAGGACAACTACCAATGGGCATTGTGATTGCTTGAAGTTTAAATGTATTTTTGCAAAAACCTTCCAAAGGTCACAATTTTTCACCGAACGATACGAAACTTGCCTCAAAAATCGAATTTTATATTATCTGGGGCACCCGAGGGTCAAAAGAAATTGTTTTGAGTCGGAAGACAGTTGCCGACAACTACAACGTTAATGGGAAATCTTTATAGCCGTCGGCAACTGCTCTCCGATTCAAAACAATTACTTTTGGCATTTGGGTGTCCTAGATAATATAAAATCCAATTTTGAAGGGAAGTTCGGTAGCGTTCTGTGAAAAATTGTGACCTATGGAAGGTTTCTGCAAATACGTTGGTTTGATGGAGTAGTCTCACACTGCCCACTAGTATTGGGATTGGGAGTCTCCTTTAGTCAAAAATAATGCTTTATGAGATTATGACCTTCTATAGCCCTCCGAATAGCTTCTTGGGACTTTTGAATGCCGATCCTAAAGCCTTCCATGTCTCTTCGCATCCGAAATCCCCTGTTGTAGGCAATAAGGGCTTTTTCGAATTGTCCAAGGTTAAACAAAGCTTCGGCGTACTGGTACAAGCCCATGATATACGTGGAATTCTTGTCGAAAGATGCCTCGGCATCTTTCAGGGCTGCCGCTGCGTCTCCCAGTTTTAAATGACATTGACTGCGGGCAACTAAGGCAGCTCGATGTGTCGGCTGTAATTCTAAAGCCTGAGGAATGCAAAATATTTACCACTTTTATATTATTGAAAATAAACAACGAAAAATATCCGTGAAGGCCAAGGGTTCTCTTTTTCATCGAAATTCTTACACGATCAAAGCAAAAGAGAGATTTTCTGTAGTGCCCTGCTCGATAATGCATGACACCTTCGTCCATGTACGTCGTAAAGGTGGATTTCGGGACGGGACAGTGCCGTCGTCTTCTGCGCGGTACTTGAAGCATCTTGAATCCTGATTAGTGGGTTATGGGAATTAGTGATTAAGTAAAGTATCCTGAAGTAAAATTATTATAACTTAATTATTATGATCTAGTAGATACTACTGGAGGTGAAGACAGAACTACGAATAGTATTATTGTAATTATGAGATTGCAAGATTACTGTAATGTGGAACTGAAAATTATCTGTACTACTATCATCATGTCATCGCATTTTATGAATTTTTAACGAACTCTAATAAATTCGATGATTCATTGGAGGAAATTTATTTGTGGTCGTAGTAACAATTCAATGGTACCTCAACCTAACTGAAAAGTTCATTCATTCTTTCATTGATTTCTTACGATATCCTCTTCCTCGACCTCAAGTCTCAACGACATCGTAATGCATTGGTCATCATCATGCATGACATTTATGAATGGTCTTTACTTTACTACAGCAGTTCCGCTCCGCAGCTTCCACGTAAATTGCTCGTTACAATTTTCATCCGATTTTTAATAGTGTAGAGTTATGGGTATCAAAATCAAAATACAATACAATTCATGCAAGAATACAAAGAAATATTCGCTATGCTATGGGTATGTATGGGCCCAATTTTACTCTATGGAATTGCTTGGGGCTAATTGGGAATTAGGTCGCATAATAATATCATTGTCAAATGTGCTACAAAGGTCAAAGGTAACTGCAGTTAGATTTTAAACTTTTTTGGATGAAACAATAATTTATTATCGTCATATAAGTTAGTGATGATAAGTTACAGTCATGAACAGCAAAAATAAATAATATCAAATATTTTTAAAATGGTAACCCTCTAGTAAAACGATTAATCATGTCAAAACTCCAAGCGGGTTGATCATAAGCAGAAACGTGTCCTGAGTTTCTCATGAATAAGTGAACAAAATTCTTGGAAACTTTGGTGTATCTGTAGAAATTCGGAAAAGATATTCTCAGATTAGTAAAAGGATGAATATATAATAATCTGCGGGTATCAGCTTAAATAATTATTTTTTTTATCAATGTAATCAATACCCTGCAATTTCCTGGTTGACTCTCCAGGGCTTTCTTTCCGCGGCAGCATATTGGTTAGCTCCTACCCATCTCAAACTCCTAACGAATCTATCAATTCCAGTGTGTGGTACAATAATGTCCAGTTGCGGTGCATAGATAAGAACTCGATAATCTTCGGTCAGTAGTTTCTCGAAATTAGGTTTCACGGATTTGCAAATGTCCTCCAGCATGTAATTCAATACTGTGACACTTCCTCGGACAAAAGGTTGATTTCCTACGTGGATAGCTCTACGAACATGGTCCTTTTGCAGGAAGCCAACATAATTCTTAAAGGCTTGAGGCACTTTCGTCTCCATTATGTTCATGTAGAAGCGGAAATTCGTCAAATTTTGAAAATATGAAGGTTTATTTGGAAATCCCAAAACGAGACCTTGCACCCCCTTGATTAGTGTCCAAGAAAAAACAGAATATTTAGTCATTAAACATTTGTGTATAAAAAATCTGCATTTAAGTGTGACTCCCAAGTCCTAATGGGCATTGTGAGAGAACTCAAACAATGTACTAGGATTAGGAAAAACGTTGCACAGGGCACAATTTTTCACCGAACGCTACCAAACGTTCCTCAAAAATCGGGATTTATATTATCTAGAGCACCCAGAAGCCAAAAGTAATTGTTTTCAGTCGGAAGGCAGTTACCTACAAGTTAAAGTTAAAAGGAAATCTTTAAAAACATCGGCAACTGACTACCGACTCGAAATAATTACTTTCGGCCTTTAAGTGCCCTAGATAATATAAAAACCGATTTTTGAGGAAAGTTTGGTAGCGTTTGGTGAAAAATTATGACCTGTGTGAGTGCAAGGCTTTTCCTTTTTCTAGTATCTTGATTTGAGTACTCTCACAATGCCCATTGATGTTATCCTTAAATTGCTTTGAAGAATAAATTATTTTACACGTTATTACCTCAGTAGCCTCTCTCCACGCTTGATGCTTGATTAATTTTTTAATTCTCGCTTCTTCTTTTTCAAAATAGTCTCTATCATTTTCATCAATCAATCCAAGATTATACAAGTATTCCCCATATTCATTCTGGGTAACGGGATCCGAAAACCCAGAGCCGATTATCATTCCTTTTAAATTCATCGACATCTTTTTGTTTTTGCTTTTGTTCACAGAATGGATTTTATAAGCCAAGCTGGGTACGTATTTTCCTACAAAGAAATTCACGTGTAAGAAAAATAGTACTAAATACACTTGAAATAAATACAACACGTAATTGCATGTATAATGTACCTGCGTAAGATTCGCCAGCAATGTACAGATCTCTCGATTGATATTCCGGGAAGACACGGAAGAATTGAGTGAGAGCTTCATACAAATCCCTGGCTACCTCCTCTTGACTTGTGGCATACCCATTAACATCATGTGTAAAACTGAATCCTGGATTATTGAAAGAAATAAAATTTTTAATTTCTATATGGTCATATTTTTGGTGTAATTTGTCAGTGGTCTCTCTAACCTGTCCCCACGGGGCTGTCAATATAGATAATGGAATGAGTCAGGGTCCAAGGATTATTTCGGTATTCCATGTACCCATCATCGCTTATTTTATAAGGTCCATTTTCCACGAAAAGACCGAAAAGAGAGGATGTTCCAGGTCCCCCATTTAGCCAAACAAGCAATGGTGCAGTTTCAGGATTGTACTAAAATCATTTTACAGCGTATTAAGGTTGGTTGTAGTTGCTCTGCTTGATGTACTTTCCCACTCCATAAACTTAATGAAAACTCGATCTGCAGTAGATGAAAATGGGAAAAGTTGATAGATATCTGCACATAAAACCATCCACGGAGTACAGAAGGCTCTTAAATTTTCGAAACTACCATCAGAAAACGCGTGGCACCTTTTCATGTGTCTCAAATATGCGAAAGGTTTTTTTCCATTAAAAACATCTGAAAACGGATGTTTTCCTATACTCATATTTTCATCCATTACAGATCGAGTTATTTCCAACTGAGTTTATGGAGTGAGAAAACACATATCGGGACCAATACAACCAACCTTAAAAATTGTGCATTCGCATAATAACATAATTGAATGATTTTAAAATTCAGTTCAAAAGTGAAACTTACGGCAGCAGGGAAGAACCAAAAGAATAAATTGGAATTGTAAGCCTTGTTGACGGTGAAGAATCCGCTGTAGCTAACAACATCCGTAAAGTTTCTTACTCTTGCCAATTCCTTCCAAATCACTTCACTGCTTTTTTCATTTGTGATGATCGGAGTGAGAAATAATCTTTCTCCGTATTCTGGGTCATCGGCAGTTTCATTTCCGTAGAAAACGGGGTCAGGAGTTGTCGGAATATCGAAAAAGTCGTCAGTTCGTAAATTGGAGTCTGAGTCAGAGGCGTCGTCGTATTCTGCCGGAGGTATCCATGAAAAAGTCGGGGAGATCACCAATAGCCACACTAGTAAAATCCCTGGCAGAGACTTTTGTTTCCTCATCGCAAATCTGATGACGTGCGGGATGCAGATGCATGAGTGAAGGCGAAAGGGCGTTAAAACTGCTTTTAATACTCTGACGATTTCTTTCACCTAAATAAAATTGAAATCAACATACTGATACATGTTTGTCTTTTGGTAAAAGTGAGTAGTGAGTTAGAACTCAAACTCAGTAGGTAACTAACGTTGAAATTCAAGTTCTCACATTGTAGATACTTATGGAGACTAATTGTTCATAAAGACAACAACTTTCTTTAGCAGTGATGTTATTTATTAACATGCCCAAATCGATCCTATGAAGAGTAAACCCTTGTTAACTTGTTAGACTGACTTTATTAACATACTTTGTCGTTGATTAGATCAACATCATTTGATTTACTCACATTTTGCATCTTCCAAACAAGTTCTGAGCCACAGATGCCTAGATTTCGTTTGAAATCTGTGTCGCGTCGTGTCATCTCAAATCTCAACCGTCGACTGTGCAAACAATTGCATGATCATCACTAGAAGATCTATAACTATCAATAACAATCAAATCAATACATTCAAATTTAATTGGACTCAAACAGGTAACTGCTGCAGCACTACCATTACCAGTGAAAGTTTAAGTGCAATAATATGCATCAAATATTATAAGTAGGTATTTTTCGTCTCATGTTGCCCATTGTGTTTTGTTCTATTCTGTCTACTTATCTACGATTCTACAGTCTACGACACGCCTAATTAGACTACGAAGTACACAGACTGGACTCGTATAACATTATAATAATATTTTGTTTCATTTTTGCAAATAAGTAACTTTCAGAACAGATTCCGCAATTTCTTTTGATTTGTT
>JABASI010002995.1:0-17768 GCA_019776505.1 Tomocerus nigrus | reverse complement strand
AGATACACGCATTAGATATTAACAAGTTAATCCAAAGTTGCCTCGTTTGTTACATCGACCTAGTTTCACTCTCAACTCAGAATAGAATTCATTTTATGCCACAGTTGACTCCTAACTAAATAACTTATCCGTAGGAGTAGGAGCTAGAGGAGCATGAACAGCCACATTTGTTTCAATCACACTGTCACAACGAACAGTCCGACGAACTGAATTCCAAATACTACACAATTTCACGCACTCGCATCCTCATTTCTATCATCTCACACTTTGAGCCTTATACACACGCAATTATCAACACAATATATGCCCTAAATACACATTTTCATGTGTTGACTAATATTAATGTAGCACAATTAATATTTTCTACCACAGCTATTACATTACTAGATTACTTCACACATAATAAGGTTAGCACAAACTCTAATTACGACATGTCCCACTACCTAGATACGCAAAGGAACTTTTGTCATGACAATGCTACATAGCTTAGAGATGTTATTACTTGAAATTCGATTCACCTAACTCAAGGAATATGTAGGTTACTATATTAGAATTGAACAGAATGCATGATTGTTGAAGAAAATCATTTTAGTACGCTCATAGGGCTTTAGGTAACTAAAACCGAGAAAGGTATCATGAAATCCTAGAAATTAATATTTCACTACTTTCATCACAATCGCAAATACCAGTAATCAGGACTTTCGAGGAATTTAAAAATCCTATTCATCTTTCCAGGTCAGTGATAGTTCATTGTTTCATTAACAAGCGTGAGCTCATAAAAATGCAATTTCCCCCAAACCCAACATTCTAAATAGCGTAACAGATCCGTATCATATTCAATATAAAATATATTCATAAAATTCCTTTTCATTCACTCAATATTAATTAATACCATTCTTTAAAGATTAAAGATGTGGTATTATGTCGAAGTACGCAGAAAAATAAGTATGAGCAATTTAAATTATTATTGCAGATCATAAATTCCTGTCTTTAGGTGGTTAATAAGGAAATGAAATTTGTGGAATATATCGTTAGAGTTGTTGCGGTGCAACTTATTGTTAGTGTTGGCAGCTTTCTCCAGTTAACCTCAATGCAGTAGTAGCCAAAAAACGTTGAATATATCCTTTCAGTTTGTGTAGAAGAGCAAGTTAGAATTTATAGATTGGTTGTTAGTCAGCTACTTAGGAGGAGAGTGAGATATATGGGATGAAATTCAAGTAAATAGTGAAACAAGGAAAACTTTAGTTACCAACAAACAAAGTCTTCCTAATAAAGACTCGTGGTCCCTGCCACAACGATATAGAGGTATACCTATAGCTATAATAACAATATGTACATACATACTCTTTCGCATAAATATCTCCAAGTTGGGAAAGCAGTAAAATTTGTTTAACAGATATACTATGTACCTTACATATGTAGGTAATGAATATATATTTATGTATCCATTAGTTTGTATTAGTCTAAGAATTGCGTATTAGGGGGAGTAGCATTTATTGTTAACATCCAGTAGTTAGGTATTATTGTGTGTTAAGAAAGGAAGATTTGTAGAAAATGGAACTATATGTAGGTACCTATGCTAGCTGAATACTTATTTTGTAGAGTACAATTATTCTTCTTATGAAGTCTTCTGCACTAGTTATTTTTAGTTTAGCAGTAGGGAAAAGCCACAATTACTCTCCTTTAACTTTCTATACACCCAACTTCTGTATAGTAATTTATTTTTCTCAAAGCTCCTTTTTAGCTTTCAAATGGGACATTTCGCTTTAAAGTTGAACAATAGCATCAAACGAATTCGGATATAGGAAAAACAATTTTATATTGGCTTGCTCTTACAACGAGGAGAAAGCAATAAAACTTTTAGTTTCTCTTGAACCAAATTAAGTTTTTCCATCTTAAGTGAACAGACATTAACTTCGCTTTATCAAGGTAGTCTACGATTAGCAATATCGAAGGTTGAACAAGAAATTTTCATGTTTAGCATCTGTAGTTTTAAAATTCGAAGAAGTTACTAGTTGCGTTAATCAAGGAAGTAAATATGCACATTGTTCTCCTACTATTATAACTGCATGTTGATTGCAACGTGGTATTTCATTATAGTTCGAGGGATTTCAAGGAATTTTTACTGAATAGAAGAAATTTCAAGGAAAAACAAGATTCTATTTAAGAAAAGCAGGAACCGCATGTGTTTTTAATTTCCAGGAGCAAAGTAGATTGATAAAGCGTGCCTATGTATACACATACTTACACTAATAGAAAGTGAAGTATTATAATGATGAATTTATATGAGAAAAGTTTCAAACTCGCTAATACTTAACAGCCTAAAGTATTTTAACTTGTTCTCAACGGGAGCCACAGAAAGCTAAAATCAATGTTCTTACTGTTTTTCTTCACTTGTATGTGAATGCCCCCATTTCACATTAGAGATTGCAGTGAATTATTTCAGTTCATTAAGTAGCATAGGATTTTATAGGAGGAAAGGAACCAAGAATAGGAATACTTGGAAAATTCTCAAAGTAATAATACCATTAATACATTAACCTACCTATTCTAATACCCTGTGCAACTCATAGTTTCTGGGAAAGTTTTATGGTTTCATTGTTCTGTTGCATAAAAGTGGCTTCGCTCCGATATTGATACATTGAAAGAATTGTTATTGGCATGCACTATAGCTGTGAGTTACGCAAAATAGGAGAAATATGACGTAGTAACCTGATTTCGACAATCTATACGAGTATTACTATACGACACTTGTCCAAAGTGTATCTTTAGTAAAGAAAACATTCCACAGCACGCCGCACGTATGCATAGAAGAATAGAGTTACATGTGTGAAGGCCGTGATAATCCTAGAAATCGCTGACCCCGACCCTTTTACAATAAAAATCACTTAAAAATTGATCCGTAGATAAACAGTTCCTGCTCGATAACGAATCTAAAAGTTTTTCTACTTGATAGAATAAATGTGTGAATGGAGGAGTCGAGAATCTTTTTAAAAAATACTAAAGCCTTGAGACATCATTTCCTCAAAGAAATAAACAAGTTTCAGGGTGAAATATACTCTATAGATCTTCACGCTTTTCTTCTTAATACCGAGTAAAGATTCAAAGAGATGAAGACCTAAAAGCTATACTTACTAAAGCATGACGATTTTTCATTCTCGGAAAGAAATCCCAAATGTTTATAGAATACTGTAGAAAAGCCTTTGTAAAACGGCAGGTTTCTCTCTCTTTCACTACATTTTCTATTCATAATAAATAACCAAAATTTTCAGGTTTGATTTCTTGTTCGCAAATTCTACGACTTAAATTCCTAATCAATGGAAGAACAGTACAATTTCAACAAAATCGATGATTGACATAATGTTTTACGTTAAATAAATAAATTACATGTCCCCAGGTTAGTCTATTAGAACAAAGGATGTGTAATTAAAGTTTGTATACTTCAGTGGTGTGAGAATACAATGTTTAAAAAGCGTGTAGACATTTGCCTTGAGAATGATCTACCCTTGCCCTTCCTTCCATTCCCGTTTGCTATTGTTCCATTGAGTAAAATAAACTTGGGTAGACTGAAACGGGAGAGTATCTTCGAGATAGCAAAGTAAACAGTCTGCTAAAATGTACTTTTAACACTAGTAGAAGTTGTTGATACGGCCACTGAATGGGAAACAACAAGGGTTAGTGTAGAGACGAGAAAATATTTCAGCAAATAGTGCCAGGCCAAATCTGAGAGTTTATTTATCGGGGGAAGGTGCTATAACATGAAAGTGAGGAAAGCTGAAGACAAACAGCTCTAGGACAGAAATTATCTCTGTGCATCAGAGAAACTTGAGGATTTCTGCAAAGTGATAAGCTCAATTGATCATTACAAAAGGCTCGTCGTCAGTTAAGTACTCATAGATAGTGACAATATATCGCTATTGACTATATGCCCTATGCTGCTGCGTAGGACGTGAGATGGCTATGACATTAATCAAGTTCTCTCCCTCTTAAATGTATTTGTGTACAGATAGAGATAGTCAGGAGAAAAGTTCACAAAGATAGCCTAGTCATGTTTGCAGCTTACATCGTTTCTCCCCATGCTTGATCTTAATTTAAGAGCATTGTGGGTGTCTGAGTGGAAAAAGTGCTTTGTTTTATTTACAAACTCTCATTGCTATCAGTCGTGTTTTAGGAATTAATACAACGTGATCTCTGACACAACTTTATACCCATGTAGAATTAATATCCTCACACTAATGACCACCATCAGCCATAGACAGATTAAAAATAGATTAAAAATCACTCCGTTTACTCCACGTATTGTCATTGATTTTTAATATTGCGAAAAAGAGCAACAAATTTCCAGAGGCTCATTCGCGATAGCGTGAAAACAATATCAAAAGAACCCCACGCAAAAATCACGCTTTTCTAATAAAAGTAAACACGAGTCACACAAGAGCAGTTATCATTTTCTCCTTTTGTTTTCTTTCCATTGATGACTAGAGAAGCACAGAACTCATAAGGAGGATTAATTTTTGAGCATGAAAGGAGTCGGAGATAGTAACTCATATCGTAATTATCACAGCCATGTACCATTCGTCACAAATGAAACTACGCATTACTACTTACTACAGAAATAATAATATTAGGCATTTGTTTGTAATGCGACATTATAAAGGTTATACGTATACGTGAGGGTGCATGGGTGATACTCAGTTATGGTCTTTTTGTCTATTTTTTACCAATCATATTTCTGTGTATGTTTTGTGAGTATGTGCTAATATCATAACATTTGTCTTATACTGACTAGATCCCAGACATACTCCAAAAAACGAGTGATGACGCATATTATTAGGTTTTAGTTCAATATGATTTCAAAATGCGCAGTCAAAATAATACAATTTCTGAGAAAACTTTACATGCTTTTAGCTTGATATTTACACAGGAGACGAGAAACACGCAGGGCTTTGTTAACGATGTTTTATATTCAAAAACTAAGAAAGGAAGTAGAACTGCTCGTCGATTTTAGATGTTTTGGATTCGAAATTTTACATGTATAGTTGTAAACACATTTTTCCAGGCATATTTTTCCAGACACATTCATTTAGTATATAATGCATGCTTTACTTACCTAAATCAATATCAACATAGCTATTGAAAATATTGCAGTCTAAATTAATTATCATCAGAAATTGAGACATGCATGAGAAAAGAAGTCATGTATAGTTCCAGGAACTATAATTATTACGTATATGTCATACGTACCGTTTATATAATGGAAATATGCAAATATACTTTCGTTTAATACATTAGTAGCAATACTCGACTGCAACATCACTTTTTGAAGAGTTCATTGAGCTGCATTCGTGCATGCTTAATAGATTTGTTTTGACATGAAAACCAACATTAATTGAAATCAGATATATACATACCTATTCACTTACACAATAAAAATTCGTTTGTTGATCATTTAGTTTGAAACATCTCGAAATCAAAAAATTTTATAACTATCATTTTTCAATAACCCTAAAAATCACCCTACCAGTTCGAGTAAAATTATTTTGTTTGTGAATCAACTCCAATCATACAATTTTCATTTCTAGTATGCAGCAGTCATCTTTGTCGATAAAATGGATGCATAGCATCATCTCATGATTTAGGTACTATGTTCCAAATAAATGCATTTTTCCTTCTCCTATGAAACTCTTCAGTAAGGCTTTCGCCTACCAATACTACGTAACAAAAAATTCTGGTAAAAATACTGGTGAAAGTTCCATGTTTAAAGTTAGCCTGTTAGAAGACAAATCTGTGTCTCATCTATTTAGTTAGCAATTAGTCAATGAGTGGGAATGCCAGCGGGTGTAGCAAAATTTGCGTTTTCGAGCGTTAAACAATTTTTCAATCTCTACAAAAGGAGTTTTTCTTTATTTCTTATCGCAAAGATGCAGGCATTTTGGTGGTATATGATATAATTCATGAAAAATAATAGCCACACTGACTGAAGACAAAAGAGATGTAGTGTGTTAAGCGTTATGTATATTACTTTGCAGATTTGCGTGTCCGGAGTGTGATAGTGGAAGATGTGGACATGACAAAGATAAAGCCAACTGGTGGTGACAGAAGTAGTTTGTCCATAGAGGATAGTCCTTTGGAAGGGCGGACACGAGATTTTGACACGGATGTAATCAGCACAGATTCAAATGCTCCTAAGGAAATCTCTACATCAAGAGGATTGAGTGAGAAGGGCCACCGAGGGAAAACTCGTAAAGTGACTCCACTTACGAGAGGCGCCATGGGACCGAAGCCGAAAGCCTTATCCTCAGATCCTGCTGCAAAGAAAGACAAAGAGAGCAAAGCTAAGTTATTGATTGCCTCCGACGATCAACCAAATCGAGACTTGAATACCAACAAAGAAGAAGAAAGTAGCGTTCATGCGAGCAGAATCCCCTATCAAATTCCTCTTCCGAACAGTGGCAGAGGTATCAATTTTGACCTCACCAGCAGAACTAAAACACTTGAAGTTCTTCTTGCCAATTCAAGACTAAAGGCTCACCGAAGAAAACCTGTTCTCGATTCTTCACAGGTTTCCAAGCATCGTGCCAAACGGGATGATGATGATGATGATGACGATGATCATAAAGATGGAGATAAGCATGAGTCCGATCAGCGAAAGAAAACAAAGACATTGAAAAAATCCGACGAGAGCACTAAAACTAAAGATACACAACTCCCGAATAATCAAAATCAACAAGAATTAAGCAGAGGTATCAATTTTGACCTCACCAAAAGAATTAAAACACTGGAAACTCTTCTCGCCAATTCCAGACTAAAGGCTCACCGAAGAAAACCTGTTCTCGATTCTTCCCTGGTTTCCAAGCATCATGCCAAACGGGATGATGATGATGATGACGATGATGATGATGATAAAGATGCAGATAAGCATGAGTCCGATCAGAGAAAGGAAACAGGTACATTGAAAAAATCCGATGAGAGCATTGAAAACGAAGAAACAAAATTCCCGAATAATCTCCTTAGTCAACAATCAGTAATATTACAGAGACTGACTTCAGCATTAGAAAAGGTTGTTAAAGAACTGACGAATTTAAGGCAAAAATTCTCTCTGAGACTAATAAAAATCACAGATGCACAAGATTTCAATCAAATGCCAAATGTTTTAAAGGATTTTAACGTGACTGAAAAGAGCCCAATGTTTATTATCGTCGGAGGAGTGAAAATGAATGCACCGAATCTACCTATCATTCCCACTACAACTGCAAAGCCAGAAGATGAACTACCACGGCCTGGTGAATCCACTCCACTTCCCATACACACAACCACAACAACAGAGACTACTATTCTTCCTGAGGGGGACATTGAACCATCAACAGTGAAACCTGAAAACCAGTTGCCTGGAGAAGAAGTGCCAGTAACACAAAAACCTGGTGTAGAAGCACCCGCTGCGGAAGTAACCTCTCCCGTATTACCTGAAGCAGAAATTGCAACAACAGAAAAGCCATTAGTAAATATTTCTACTACAGAAAATCTCGTGTCTTCGACTGAAAAGCCCATAATCGAAATTACAGTACCGGATGATACGACTGAATCTACAGAGACACCCAAGTCTAAATTATTAAATAGTGACTCAGATGTAACTGTGGTATCTGATACTGATTCAATTTTACATTCTACAAACGGAGATAACCAAATGGCTATGGTTCGTAGTAAACGAAATGCAAACAAAGGGATTAATATAGATGAACAAGCAGATTCTCCATCTTATCGGATCGTCGGTGTTCCTATTACCGGGGGGGAAGAGGATGTAATTGAAAAATCACCTGATGAGACTATCATGATAAGTACACATGATGATTCTTCTGTCAGTCTGAATGAAAATCCCAGAGAGCACTCCGAAATTGCTCATATTACTATCAATGGGTCTCCTGACGAGTCATTACTGGCTGACACCGTCAAAACAAATATAGACAGCATCGGTAAGATAAAGTTTTCCTAGAATTCCCTAATTTCATCTGCTACTGAAGGATAGTAATAGGCTTACGGAATAGATTTATGATGTTAATTTCAAACACGCGATGGTTGAATGATTATTTGATGATAAATAAATATCATTCACGTGTGCAACAGCTGCTCTCGGCAAAGTATCCTTAAATTACATGAACTGTATCGCGGTACACTGTTGCACAAGGCATAATTATCATGACTAATGATATCTATATCTCTCAACTATTATTTTCCATCAAGCGTTTTATAATATCTTGATATATGTGATTATGTGCAGGAGAAAGCCAATGGGTGAAAACGATTCCTGGTGATATTGTAGTTGAGCAAGTTCATGAACTTCCTACTAGCGCCTCTTCGGATGAACAACTCGTCGATCAAAGTCAACAGAAACTCTCAGATGTTTCCTTTGACATTAATAAGAATCTGGAGAACGGTCAGGAGATCGGTAATCTACCTGTTATCCACAAAAAAGAAATCCTGGAGGCTGATACCGACTATCCATTCCTGGGAAAGGGAAAAAACCCAGTTAATAATCAAGGTCTTTCTATTTCTACCCCGGGAGACGGGGCAAATCAAGCTGAAATAGCTTTGAAGGTTGATGATGGTAATGTGTTGCTAAATGCACCAATGGTAGAAATCGTAGACAAAAGTAGCGAAGGCCAAAATGCTAACGTGGAAAGGGACACTGAACTCGAAACTGGGCAGAGTGAAATAGAAGGAGGCAAGATCAAGGGAGATTCATTGATTTCTGCTATGGATGATAAGGATGTCGCAATTATTTCAACAGGAGAACAAATATTTACAGAAACTAAGGATAATCCCAAACACATTGATATTCCTATTTCATCCTCGCTTAATCCAATCACAATAGCCGCCAAAGTTGATGCAGAAAACTCTGCTAGCATTTCAGGTACTTCTGATTCTGTTTCCAATGATTATTTAGCAGGGGCTGTTGATACAAAAGCACAGGTAGCTCTAGCTCAGGAACAAGCATCTCCTGAAACATTAAGTCTAACAGAGCCAATTGTATCAGAAAATTTACATTCACTATCATCGTCAATCACTAACATTAACTCGGATATTAGTGACAGCTCAGAAATTGAAAAATCTTCGTCCATAGGAATACGGGATACACATGAGAATAGCGACAGTGATAGCTTTTCAGTTAATGGAGGAAAAGAACTGAACGAAGAAAACTTAAGCGATTCAAATTCAAAAGATATTAAGATCGCAATTGCTGATAGTTCGTCGGCAGTGTCAGTACAAAGTTCAACAGCAGCAATTGATCATGTTGAATCGGAGAAAGGCTCTTCAAATGCCCTCGTCACTTCTGAAGGTTCTTCTAATTTAAATACCTTTGCTAACAATGACGATTCTTTGGAAAATGTGAAAGCCATTGAAAGTTCTCCCTTGGATCTTTCTCCTCTTGAAAAAGAAAAGGTTGTTGTAGGTGGGCCATTAACTGACGATTCAACAACAAATAATGAGCCATTGGTAATGCTGAACACAAAAACTCAAAAGGAAGCCGTGGATGAAGCAGACGAAAAAATCCATTCGCTCAACAATGAAAACGTGGCTATTGCGTCAGAAGAAAATAACTCTGATCTTGGTAACAGTGACGTGACATCTGAAATCCTTCCGCATGCAGTAAATATTGAACCTGTGGTAGTAGCCATAGACAAAGATCATACAAACAAAGCATCTGACTTTGGTAGTGATTCATTCATAAAAGTTGGCACTCTTTCTTCGGAAAATGATGAAAGCAATTCAGAATTGAATTCAGATAAAATATTCTTTGTCACGAATTTAGAGAACGGTGAACACTCTTTAGAAATTAAGAATGAGGAAGTAAACAAAGAAGATAACGCGGCATCAGTGGCATTTGGAGTTGCAGGTACACCTAAAGATACCATACCTGTTTCTTTCGGTGAAATTGGCAGTCCAGTTGTGAAGGAAGTTGTTAGCGATGGAACACTTGTTGGGGATTCTTCAGAAATTCTGAAAGAAACAGGAGCATCAGAATTGCTAGGAAATATCGAAAACGAAGAAACCAAACAAGTGAATATTAGACAAACAGGTGATGCTGAAGAAAGTCATATTATTGGGGTTGCATTAGATTCCGGTCCGTTAGCTACAGAAGACTTGGAAAGTATAGTTGGAGTTGATTCCCTTAAAGAAAACAAGCCGAGTAATGTCTTAGTTCATGATGGCGACCTTGTCGTTGAAGAGGGCAGCCCTGTTATCGAATTAAAAGAAATAGATTCACCGATTCAGAACGCTAATTCCGAATTAATTGGCGAAGCAGACGTACCGGCCTTAATGATAGCAGGTGATGAGTCGGAATTCCAAGATGTTTTAGGCCAAAAAACCTCAAGCGAGTCTGATTTAAGAAACACGGGAGGTGTTACCGTTGAATTAGTAAAACAACCCTTAGACTTCATATCAAGTGACATTTCTCAAGAAGAATTGGCCTCAGAAATGGATGCCGCTGCTCATGTACAACAATTTGATTTGAAATTAGTTCAGCCTCTTCCAATAATTCATAAGGAACTTATTATTCCAAGTTTAGTTCAAACTGATCATGTACCAGTCATTAATAACGCCGAAGAACTTTCTGTGGGCAATTTTGAAGGCGCAGAAGATTTAGCTATAGTGGGAGTTAGAGACAAGTCGAAAGTTCACGATGTTTCAGCACTAGATATCACAAATGAATCTGAATTGAAACCCATCGGCGGAGAAATTTCAGCGGAATTATTGAAACAACCATTGTATTCTGTAGCTAGTGACTTTTCTCCCGAAATCGACACCGTCGCACTTATAGAGCCTGCATTGGATTTGCATGAACCTGCTCATTTACCACTAAATAATAACGCAGATTTAAATACTGCAGGGGATTTTGAAAATATAGAAGACTCGGCAAAGATAGTGGGAATTAGAGACTCTGGAGTTCAAGGTGTTTCAGCATTAGGTATTACAAAAGAATCAGATTTGGGAAACATTGGCGGAGATGTTACAGTTGAATTACTTAAACAACCATTAGACTCCGTATCAAGTGACATTGATCAAGAAAATTTGACCCCGGAAATGGATGCTTTTGCTCATGTCCTCCAGGCTCCTCCAAAATTTCCTAGAGAACCGGTAAACACAGACGACTCAGGTAAAATAGTCGCAATCGGAAATGAAGCGGAATTTCAGGGAGGCCATTCAGAACTCAGTGACACAAGTAACTCTCATTTGCATTTGCAAGCTACGGCTGATAATATTTCAGAGGATACAGATCAAATTACAGCTGAATTAGTAAAACAGCCATTAGACTTCGTTGAAATCAATCCTTTGACTAGCGAGACGTCTCACGATGAAGAAAGTATTGCGGATGGCGAATCCTCAGCTGGAATGGCACCTGTTTCAAGTTTATTTCAACCTGCTCGTGAGCCAATAGTCAATAATGCAGATACAAATATTGCAGGTGGTTTTGAAAACTCAGAAGACGCAATAAAGGTCGTGGCAGTGAGAGATGAGACGAAAGCCCAAGGTGTTTCAGAAATAGATAGCACAAATGAGTCTGATTTGAAAGATACAATTCAATTACAGAATAAACCATTGGACTCCGTTGAGACGTTTTCGTTAGATAGTGCCGATGTCAACAAAGAGCCTTCTGTAAGCATCGCCTCCTCCTCTTCTGATGTGTCTTTGGGTGTAGTAGAACCAAATCTTGGAGTGGAAATCTCCCATCTTAATGCAAACGAAGATGACGAAGAAGGAAATATGAATTTAAACTCTCAAGTATTAAACATTGACACATCACAGGGCAGCGAATCAGCATCATCTCTATCAGCCGCTGTCTCCGCCGATTCTGCTGTGGGAGAACACATAGAAGAAAACTTGGAATCAAATGTTGCTTCTGTATTGACTAATGATAAATTTGCTTCAGCGAATGCTGCTGAGGATGCAGAAATATCTGATTTGATAAATACAAAAGATATTGCATTAGACAGGCAACCACTAGATTCATTTGTAAGTAGTCCTGTCATTAGTGATACAAAACAAGCGGAGTCAGATAATATTGATTTGTCCGGAAATAGTGAAGCATTTGTTCTCCAGTCTGCAGAAGATGCATCATCTGCTGAAGAAAGTTCTATTTCTGAAGAGAAAGAAGCAGTGCAAGAACAAGATACGAAGTTATTAAATTCAGAGCAGTCAGAAATTGAAATTAATCTAGAGGATCTCGGAAGTGAACACTTGTCATTAAGTGCTGCTGCAGCTTCAGGATATCAGGGATCTGCTGATGAAAATGGAGCAAGTGGACTGGAGGAGACAGGTCCGCTAGTAGTAGATAGTGCAATGAGCGAAGGAACAGGTGCTGACATTAAAACTTTTGAAACAGAGAAAACGAACAAGAAGAAGGAAACCCAAGAGTCTGAAGTTAGCGACACAGATTTTGTTTCAGGTGTAGAACTTGGAGAAAGTATAAATGCCGAAAACCATTTCCCTAGTATAAAAGATGAAAAGTTGGAAGAAGCAGAGCAAGAAAATATTAATCACGAACAATTGTCGGTCAAGGACGCAGCTTCGATTTCTGATAACAAATTCGGAGAAAGTTTAGAAAATGGAAACCCTTCGACTTTTGAAGGTGTACCAGACACAAACGATCAAGGACCTTTAGTACCCGTGGTGGATGTGGGAGAGGGAGTCGCTACGGAGTTCAATGAGAATGAGAAACCAATGAAAGTGGCTATCCCAGTAAGCGTAGTTTTAGAAAATAATGGAGAAAGCATAGAAACTGACAGTGAGCAAAAAATAAATACGGAATCAACAGATGAGACAAATCTACACGTGAAAAAACCTTTGGAANATCAACAGATGAGACAAATCTACACGTGAAAAAACCTTTGGAAGAATCGGAAGCCTTACATGAATCAGAATCAAGTGAAGAAAATGATCAGGTTACATCGGTGAAACAACCCTCGGCCGAGGTGACTACAAAAGACGAAGAAGAAATAATTGGCACTGCACCGTTACATTCTCAATTTGAAAATGAAAAAGAGACATCAGCAGAAAAAGAAATTTTGGCGGCAGAAATTGAAAAAGAGGAAGCTGAAAAGAATTCCCATGAATCATCTGAGGTCTCTGGTGTAATTTCTCCGGTTCTTGCTCCACATCCTGGACTGGATGGACATAGTGAATACTACAACAGACCTTCACTTTTAAGTAAAGAAAACGTTGCACAATTTTACACGATTCCTGAGGGATACGTTGATCCAGATCCCAGTAAAATAATAATAGAGCCTCATCTTAGTATCCCTGATCCAAATCTGCATGTAATTCAACCGGAATTTGCTCCAGCGTATCTATCTACGATTCTAAGTAGTTCTAAAAGACGGCGAACTGACTCACATGCCCCTCTTCCCTTAGCTGAATACATCATTAATGTTCATAAGGATAATTAATTGTAATTACGCACTACGGTGATTAGTGATTACCACTACCAGTAAGTTTTGTGGAATGTCAATGTATAAAAAATCATTTCCCTTAGCTAAATACATCATTAATGTTCATAAGGATAATTAATTGTAATTACGCACTACGGTGATTAGTGATTACCACTACCAGTAAGTTTTGTGGAATGTCAATGTATAAAAAATCATTAAAAAGTTGTTCTTTTATGCCTTTTCATGGATACGTCATCAAGTAGGGACGAAAATAAAACGAAATTGAGATAATTGCGTTACTTTTAAGTTATGTTTATGTATGGGAAAGGGAAAATTGAACGGAATAAATTAACGAGAAAGTTTTTATTGTTAAAAGGGATTCTTTTGGGAAAATTGACTTTTCGGAATGGGGTATTTTATGAGCTATTCATGCACTGCATTATTGAATAGAATGAATAAACGTGAACTACGCAATAAGCAAGGATAACAAAACCTGTAGTATATCATATAAATGCAGCATTACGGTCAATGTACCAGCATATAAATCCGCATTTATATCTAATATATTTAACTTATATGCACCTAAGTATTTATGTATTCAATTTTGTAATGTGTAGTAGTAGCATGAGTAGGATAGTAGTAGCATCATAAAATAAATACTACACTAGATACGAAAGTACACACTAGTTTTGTTTGCTATCTGCACTTGACGTCGCTTCACTGTACTTGGCATATTCATTCGCAGTGAAAGCATCTTTCTCCTGAATAAACAGAAAGGAGAAAGCTGTCCCAAGAGGATTAAATCATGGAGAAATATTGTTATGCTATCATATACAGCTCGAAAAGAGGATTAAGCATAAGCAACTCTAATAATATTATTATCTGAATTAAAGATATCTCTAATAATATAGAAAGCGTGTAATTCAAGTAGCTAGGTACTTAACGATGATATAGGGAAAGGTTAAGTTGTCTTATAACAAGTATCATAAGTACATTCAAACAATTTAATCATCACAAATTTCTTGGGTTTATTTTGTCTTGTTAGAAAGAAAAGTCAACTGATCCAAGTTAAATAAACCGTAGACTACGCAGTAATGTCATACTATACAAAGGAAATAGTCCAATGCTAACGGAAAATGAAACTTCATACGTAACTCCACACACAAAAGTCAGCAATGCTAAAAGTCCTTTGAGACGAGTAAGACGTCAAAGACTTCCCACAGTTCCCACCAACAATTTCACCATTCTTTTATTAAAGTTACTGGATGAATTCCTTGATTGTAATTTTCAGTGTAAGCACTTGAATTGTAATTGAAAGGCAGGACTCAACATTCTTTCCTCAACAATTTGACTCCCTTTCTAACCCAAACACAATTATTAGAGCGAGAATAAGACTAAAGAACAAAGCCACAACACACAAATCCACGTGCATTTACTTTAATGATAACAACACAGCGACGATATAGACGCTATAAGTGTCATTATTTATTCTACGAGCTATATAGCGTATCATGCAATGATTACTTCTCTTGCTTATGCTTAGAAATAGAAAATCACAATTAGTAGTTGCATTCAGTTCTGACCCAGTGAAACTGTGAAACAGATTGGGAAAATAATCACTATTGGCTTAGTTAACAGAAGTCTAGACACTCTTCTTGATTATTACATAGACTACAAATTTCTTTGCCCTTGCATTTCTGTTATTCGTTTCCGGAGTCCTTAGCGTGACTTTTTCTTTTCTTTCAGACATCATTAATTCTACACTACTACATGATCTTGAATTGTTGAATTCAAATGCATCTCCCCATAAGAAAAGAAGTAATTTCCATAATTATACTGGCACAATTGCCTATGGTTATAATGGCGCGTGCGGATAATTAAAATTATAAAATAAATATATGTACCTAATAGCTTCGAGAAGATGGTTTCTATTTTAATCTGTTCTAAACCTTGTAAGTTCTATTTTTAAGTACAGTGGTGGGGGCGTTTAAATGTCAGTTCTCATTAGATAATTTTAATACCGCAACCTCACGCATCGTGGATTTTAGGCTAATAACAACGGAGAAAGTTTCTGTTCGGACACAAAAAAGAAATCTCATTGGAGAAAGTCATACATGACCTTAGTTTAAAGTTACCCTGCACAGAGACTGTCGACAACTAAATTGCAGTGGAAGGTTGACACATACCTATCTATTGCTAAATCTGTCCAATAAATATATGATTGATATCCATTATTAAATTTGAGAGAAAAAAGCACACAGGGAATGGAAATAGTAGTAATAAGTAATAAATAATAAGTAGTCATTAGATTTTGAGTTTATTTTAATTTCAATTTTGTAATAATAACTCATATACTACTATAAAAACATAGGAAAGATATTACCTTAATTAGCAAATTATTAAGCCAATGCAATGAAAGCATAAACAGTTAAGTAGGTCGTAACTTAACTACGGCTTAAGTATTGTGGGTGTTGTGGGTATAATGGTGGCTAGCTATAGTTGTGTGTAGTTACCTATTGTAGTAGTTATCTATGTACTTCTACTCAACTTCATAATATACACTCCAGAATTGTCAACAGAAAACCTCCCACGCAACAACAACAGAAAACCATGACGTGAAGTAAAGTAGGTAGGTATCTTGATTCTTTAATTAAATAGGTATGCTATTGAAGATGATGGATATCATATTGCCATAATTGCGCGTTGCGACTTTGTGAGGCATCTGTAGCACTCTGGGGATGCCAAATTAAGGTAATTGCTTCATCTATCAATAGTATCAATTTCTCACGACACCTGCATCGTACATACAACATAGATAAGTAAACAATCCGAAATAGCAGTTTTTATTAAACAGCAAAATGAAATTATTAGAAAATTACACTTTGCATACGCGCTGTAACACCTTTAATTCCACCCTATTACTAATTCCACCCAATGCTAATTCCCCCCGGCAGTAATTCCACCCCATCTTTCTTAAACTATCGAGGTTTGAAAATTGTGGTGATCTACAACAAAAACAAAATGTAGACCCTCTCGTTTACACCTACCACTTCAAAAATAAGTAAACAAAGGAATTGGTAACACCTATATCCTTTAAACAGTAGACAGACACAACAGATTTGTTTTTTTTAGCGTCAGCTAAAGGTATTAATAGTACACTCGTTTTTAGTTGGCTGTCTCAACAAGTTCACATATTGAGTAGTTCCTTAATTTACCATTTTTTTCTAGTCACACAAAACAATCCTCGATAGTTAGCTAATTAATATTGGGGTGGAATAAAGGTTGGGGTAGAATTCATACTGGATCCTGTAAACTTATTTTGTTATTAGTTTCCAACTTGACAAGCAACAAATCCATTTTCAGAAATTCAATATGTTATTGTGGCGTGATGAAAAATTTCCAAGAAGAAAGTTATTAATTTCCCGGAACGTGATTTAATTCTTTAAAACTTTCATTTGCCAATTGCGTTTTGCGTGCATCACTTTTGTTGTTGGCCATGTTTACACCTGCAGGATGTCGACGTTTATTTATAGCCTGTGCCAACGTCTCACCTACGACGTATCTTACTTAACATGTTTAATAGAATCAAAATGGCATAATTGGTGAATATGAAACAATATTATAGGCGCGACGACTTTTCGTATGCAAATGGAAATATCCGCTACCTACTGTATGTAAATATGGAAAGGTAAGAAGTTTATATCACCAGAGTAAATATGAAAAGTTATATCTGTTAGCATTGGCGCGTGGCTCACCCATATGTAAGTAAAATGCATTTTCCTCTCATCTGGAAATGCAATGTGATCCAGAAATAGTGTAAGTCGTAACGTGATTCATTGACAGGGGAGACAATACATCTTGAGACAAAGCTATAGATATATAAGTTTCACGGAGCAACAAAACCCTTCTCAGTTTCTTCATTTTCTTGCTACATTCCTAGTAAAATTGAAGTCTGTTTACTAAATTTACGTCAATCGAAAACTGTCAGCCCTCAATGTAGTCTGTTTATAAATACATGATCTGTAGCATGTAAAAAATTAGTAGTAAATTCAAGATGATACAAATGGTTGTTGAAATGTAAAAGGACATGCTTTTCAATTTTTGTGATATTACTCTTCGTCTGTTACAATACATTTCTCCCTGATCAATTTTATTAGGAAAGAATTTCTATTACAGAAAGTGATTCCTGGAATCTGTCATATAAAAATCCTTGGCCTTTACCCACTGTGACGAAAATTATCTAGATACAGCGTATGGAAACAATAGACACTTAGTTTTTTTCTTTAACTTAACTTTGAGCCTGACGTAGCGTAACTTTTACGATAAGCTCCTCCCCTTTTA
>JABASI010002994.1:0-17774 GCA_019776505.1 Tomocerus nigrus | reverse complement strand
AAGTGTATATTAACATTAATATATCAAATGCGGTGTGTACGTATGTGTATTTACGTACGTTATCTATAATAGCCAGACCTCTTTTTTATATGTGGGCCTCGTAGGCCTAACTCACTTCATCAGTTCATCATCAATCATTATTAGTATGCATTAAAGTTCTATTCCTCTCCTTACATGTAATTGCAATCCCTTCCCTATCTACCATATATTTCATCTGATGTCCACCGACTATGACCTCTCTGGAGGTAACGGTTCTCCCTTTACCCCAATCGTGGGAACAAAAGCTTAGTTGTACACACAAGTCAACACCTGGAACAAACCTAAGTCATTCCCTAAGGGGAAAACGGGGGTAAATTGGGATTCAACCTGATTTGTACACATCCCAACAAACACCCCAAACAAAACTACATGGGGAAGGGGACAAAATGGGATTCGACCTATTTTGTTGTATATGTCAACACCCCGAAAAAAACTGCACCATTCCCCACCTTCCCTTTTCACTCCCTGAATTGAAAAAAAACTATCCTGCTTAATAAATAGAGATAGTAGAACATATAGTAGTTACACTTTATTATAAATCTTTATTTAAAACCAGAAAGTGCTCTATAACCATTTGTTCTGCTAAGTACGCCTGAGTAGTCGCTTCCTATTCAAAATTCCTTTCAGCCAGGATCAAAAGATTTAAAAGAACATCTTGCATGTTTAGTAGTGGCAGTAATGAGGAAACTGGATACTGGATATTGATGCTACTGCGTTCGCCAAAAATTAGAATTCTATTTGAATATTCGCTTGAAAAGATTATTCGCCTGTGGTTACCCCTTCTCAATAAAGAGTTAGTGGAAAGATTTCGTATACTTACTTATAATATAATCTATGAGTGGGTCTCCTACACTTGAACATGCTAATGAGGAAAGAAAATCAGAATTTATTTCCACTCTTTTGCAATAGGGACGGCATGCTCGGAATAAAGCCCTTTGCTTCACTGGCTTAAAGTTAGAATTGATATTCTTTTCTATTTATCTCAAGGAAAATTGAAGGGCAATCGCAAAATCGTATCTATATACACAAGATAGTGACTGTAAATGTCTCATTTCTTATTCAAACAGATTCATAATATTCAATCTTGAGAAAGTCTGTAGAGGAAGCCAATTTAAAATCCTATGAATCTTAAACCTCCTTGAGTTAATTCTTTGCGAAAATTCCTCCACGACTGTACGATTCAATCAAGTAGCTCTTTTTCCGACTTGTTATAATCCGAATGTTATATCTAAGGAAAAATATGGAGCCATTGCGTATTGACAGGAGATATGTTATTTGCATAAGTTAGTAATGAATGAATAGTTAATGTGGACTTTTCAACTTAGTACAACTTAATACGGACTAAACAACAAAAGGCTTTCACAATCTTCAACAATTGACAATATTTAGCAGGATAATAATATTCCATTGCCTTGTCATAGACTTGTCATAAACGGGTATCTATCTTTGTGTTCACTCCACAATTGTTTGTTTGTTACTTGTTTTTTACTTCTTGTAATCTATTTCAACGAAATTGGGATGAGCAATTAATACTATTATTTCCGGATTTCCCTTTCCTACTTTGAGTCCTTATTACTCTGTACTCTGTAATTTGACAAAAAGCCTAAAAATAAATAATGTTACTAATATTTGTCCCATTACTATTCGATTGTAATGACTACTATAAAGATGATCTTCTGATCTTCAGGACAAACTCTGAATTGATAATGCAGGAAAAAATGTATGACAATTTTCTACTGTAATGATCCAGTATAATACTTTAATGTGATGAAAATCCTTGTTGTATTTTTGGTTAGTATGTTGACAAAAGTATTTTCCACTCATTGTCTTCGTGTAAAAGTATAGAATGGAATGAGCAATTACATTTCAAAACGTATTTTGCTCCATATATCAACTCNAAAACGTATTTTGCTCAATATATCAACTCGTCGCTCGTCGTAGTAAATAAGAATTTTAAGTTGCAATATGTTTACTGTCTTGTAGAGTAGGTAATAAAAGTGAGACGGCTGGCTAAGAGTATCGTGTTGAATGTAAAGTGAAGGAAGTAAAGTACAATGTGCAATAAATGTACAGATCGAGCTCGTAATACAATGTTGAAACGTATAAAAAGTAGTGCTTTTTATACTTTATGGTTTTTTGTTTAAAAATGAGCAGAGTAGAGAGAGAGAGAGTAGGGTTTAGAACTAAAGGCCGTTTATCTTGTGTCCGTAATGACTGAAAGCTTTGAGTTAAAGTGACTTGAGTGACTTCAACTTGACTCTCTCCCAACTTTCCATTCTAAATATCTCATTCACTGGCTGGCTCTTGTTTTTCTCAAGTAACTTAAATAGGCACTTGGTATCCGCCTTAATAATAACAAGCAATAACAACTGGTGGCTTCACTTCCCTATAATATTATAATAAACTTAGTTGTGGAAATATGTAAAGGAAACCGATGCTTCTGCTAATACGAAAATAACAGATAGCATAGAGACAAGAAAAGAAGAGAGCGCATCACGTTTTTGTGGAGCAGGCAGGAGTCATCCAACTATAATAGAGGCACATTGCTTAAAATACCAGACTCTATAGAATCTCGTTGAAAAAAGGATGGGGAAGGCAATAGTCCAATTTCAAATTCCCCTTTTAAGCTTTAACTGACTCAACAGAAATTCCCTTTCTATAATAGTTCAAGTGGCAGGAGTCATTTTTGCTCTATTGTGTACATACGCATGGAATGCTAAGTTTGGTTTGGCTAGATTTGACTAGGATTCTATTTCTCGTCCTTTGCTATTTGTTTCTTTGTGATTTGATACGGTTCGGGGTTTACGAGTCGAGTAACTACACTCTCCACCAACCTACCTATATATTCATTCATATATATATATTATTTCTGCAAGAGGATTAAGTAACTACTTGATATTATGGTATTACTATTACAATACTACTCAGACTCAGACAGAATAAGAGAAGAACATAATAAATGCAGAATAGCTAGTAGCCAGGCCGAAACAATGTGGTTTTCTTTATGGCTCACTGTCAATGCATGCCGAATTTCTCTGTTCTAAATTAACAGAGAGTGTACTATGTAGTAGCGAAATCAACTCTTTTTCAAACAACATTCTCAGGACGCCTACTGTTAAGTTTAGGAAAACAGGCCAGAAGTGTAGTAGAACAGATTAAGTTACTAAAATAACAGAAATGCATAAACATTGTACACAGAGAGTAGGTATACCCACATAGGTAAACATATTTTGCTAACTCAGAGAAAACATCATTAGCAAATGAGAGGAGGAGAGAGAGAGAGAGAGACAAAGCAAAGCCACAACAAAAGTAAAACTGGACGACTCTTATTCAGTCATGACGATTGGCCCAAAGCTACTCAATGCACTACTTAACAAAACTTCCCATCCTACTATTTCCACCAACAGCTTGACCTTTAATCTATCTATCTAAAACTAACCCAGCTGCAATTAATGGAAACAGATAGAGAGAAAAGTGAAACCGTCAGCTTGATTTCAGTAGAATAGACGCTAAGCCGATGTATAGCATCAAAGAATCCTGTCTCTCTCTATTTCTCGCTCTCTCTCTAACCTAACTATTATTTGTAGATGAGTGATTCTGTTTCATCGAGTGCACTGCACTAACTTGGCACACCAAACAGAATGGTTTGATTTTCACTTTGTCATGTCACGTAATTTCCTGTCGTTTGTGAAGCTCGGGGAAATACATGGATGGAATATAGATCCACAGCTTGCACACTAAATAAAATATCCACTCCATGGCCATGGTTAGAAATGCATTACTGAATACTTTGCTCATCCTACTCAATCCACTGCATCATTTACCGCTAAAGCATCATAATTTCCACCCACAATATTGATTTCCATTGAAAATAATACCATATTCCCTTTAAATATTCAGTAGATTTCCTGGACATTTGCTATTCTTTCGCCGAACGTTTGCGAAAATGTTTTGTGTCATCATTTCGTAAATGTTGACCCCGTGTATCATTATTTTCACACTTTTAATTAAAACACTATCCTTTTAATCAGATGCTTGGGATTTCAAGGGACTGCATTGCAAATTGCAATTACATAATTTATAAATTTTGTTTAAAAAAGACACCATTACCAAATGATTATCTATAGTATGCTTCGGTATTAGAAACACTATTGACTATACTAAAAGCTCGTTTCAGGCTGAAAATGAATATCCAAGGCCATGCTAAGTACAAGACGAAAAAATTTGACACTTATCTTCATAAGGAGCTTGACTCTGTATCTAATGATTTCTTTCTCCTTGAGACTGTAATCATGGGATGGGTAAAATTGAGTTAAATAATTCAGAATGTAATCAAACAGCAGTACTTTAAAGGAGGGCATGAAAAATGATAAGTAGAGAATGGGTGGGCGAGAAAAGAAAGCTCCTAGGTAGGAAGTTAGTAAATATAAGTACATTTGTGAGTAAGTAGAGTGGTAGAAGGCGGCATTAATGCAGAAACTGCGTCTTCTCTTTGTCAAAGGGATGTACATAGAGGAAAGGTAGAAAGAATATTTGATTTCTTTGTGTCTCTTGTTTTTCTATTCTGTTCTATTAGTTGAAGAAGGGTCATAGATTTACATTAGGAGTAGGAAATAGGGAGGTTGTCACGAAAATGGGTACCCTGAAAAGAGAGAAGATATCCCTACGAAGTACCTTCACCAACGACTAATAGGCAAGCAAGGGAAAGTAAACCCAGAGGTATCTAATGTACTTAGCTGGTTTATTATGATAGGAGCATAGTTTTTCTTCCTTAAGACATACTTTGGAGAATGAGTCACTTAAGTTAAGATACCTTGTTGGAAAGAAAAGACAAAGAAATTGCCGAATGTGCAAAGAAAAGGAGAGAGTTGGGAGAAAAAAGATGATGAAGGAGTCGTAACGTAATGCAACGTCGGAAGCCTAGCAGAAATGAATGTAGAACGTAAATAGGATGAAGAAGAAGAAGAAGAACATTGCTTTGTTCTTCCTCCTTCTCTGTCCAACTGAATCGTAACGTCGTGTGTCTGTGTGACTGAACTTTAGTTTTCCTTCCCTCCTCTTCCCGTCTCCTATTACCAACAAGAATTACACTGCATATAATATACCTGTGTCACCCAAGAACACATTTACTCACTTTCCTTCTCTAAACTCACAAGTTCTCTCATCCAATCTCCGATCAAATACTAGCAATAAATACCAAAAGGGTATATCTCCAATATAATCCCAAAGAAAAACTATCGCCCGACAAAATTAATATAAGTTCACCTATTATGTTGTGTATATACAGATAGAAGACATCTCTTATCTAATATCTCAAGTCAAAGCGCAATAACAATACTCTCTGTGTCTCTGAATCAATTTCATTAGCTATAGAAAATATTATATATTGGCCATAATACACTTGATAGTTCTATAAAGTAGTAGAAGATCATTATTATATGACGTTTTCTAATCAGATAATATTAGAAAGAATTCTATTTTATCACTATCTTGACTATTATAAGCGTTTTAGCTGGTTCATTTGATGGAGCAAGAAGTTAAGTAGATATTATCTAGTCTGAGATAGGGAGTTACAATATACAAATATTTATAATGGCTCCTATACACACACAGATCATGTAGCTATGTATGTATAATGGGGATAGAAGGGAAAAGAATGTATTTAGCTTTAGCAGAGTGCCGACTTCTCGAAGGGAATATATTTTTAAGCAGCCGTGTAATTAATTGACCCTGTTCTCGGTCCATTTCTCTTTTCACACGGTTTTGGCCCGCTACCAAAAAGATGCTGAGCTTTTAGAAGTCACCGAATTCTATTCTTTATATACACCGTGTGTGTGTGTGTGTATCCTAAACAAGAAAATACAAAGTGATAGTGGAGATTTTACCGGTGTGCCTATGTGTTGTCGACATTCTAATACCCTGACAAGGCAAAGCGTTGAAAAGTGAGAGCCCTGTCTCTCGGCTATGGAGAAACATGGCTAAGATCCCCATTATTCCGCTCTTACATAGCTACTTACACAAAATGACGACAGACGCACATAGACATTTACAATAGGAATTCATCCCACGCACTTGAACAAGAAGAATTACTCAGCAGACTAGATAAGTAAGCTAACAATAAGAATAATAGTGTGCGAGAGAGAGAGGAGTCTCTATGAATACGAACACTGCTATTGCCATTATTACTTTATTGCCCTGCCTGACTTACCTTGAGGATCTTGTGCAGAAAAACAGAGAGAGAGTCTTGAAATGCACAGCTTTTCTTCACTACAAAATACACAGACTCTTAACTCTTTCCCCTTGACGTATTCTTCCCATTCTATTCTATTATTAAGTCCATTTACATTCCAATAATATAAAAGCATGGCTTTTAAAGCGCCCAAATTACACTAATGTCCCTTTCAGTGAGTAGTTGCTCCTCTTTTCTCTCTTACTCTTGCATTACAAACCGTAAAACACAATCTCTCTCTTCTCTCTCTCTCTCTCTACACATACATACATATACATACTCAAATGCTCAAAAGATGAAATACTAAAGCTCAACCCTTTTCTAGCAAAACTTCTCTTCTGAACCTATAGAATGTATGTACTTGACGCTTCTCTGTTTTTTACTTTGTTCGCCCCCTCTCTCTCTCTCTGTGTCTCTTTTCGTGACTCTTAAGATCTATCTAGTAACTCTATGCCTAGAGTTTTACTGCAGTAGTAGGTAATCCAACATTAGAATTAGAATCTTATAACCGAGATAATGGTTGCACTTTCTACAAAGACAAAGACACTTTAACTTTACCTATTCCTGTGAAGAAGAAAAAAATTCTGGCGCATTTAGGAAACCAGAGACAAGGGAGAATATTATCCTAGTAGAACAGAGCAGAACAGAAAACAGAGCGTATGAATCAAGCTATTCAACAACTTGGCCATACCTAGCTCCATTTTCCCTCTGCACAACTTTTGAGCAGATCTTAAATTCAAAGACTGAAACATCAATGTGATTCACCGTCCTCTCCCTTTTCTATTCCCTTTCTTGTTTTCGGAATCTCTTGAGATGCAATTTGACTTTCATTTCTACACACACTCACTTCCCCATTCAGTTATGCTACATTATTATTATGAAAGGTCGTAAGCATTTATCTGAAGTATAAGATAGCTCACCTGTATATTTTTATAGTATATACCTGTATACTGTTATATAATATTTTAAATTCTACTTTTATATAAATAGTCGAGAAATCCGAGTCTTTAAGTGTAAACATCTCCCTTGTATAACAATAAGTACAAAAAGTAAGCGTCAGAAAAGATAACTAATGCCAGTGGTCTCACTCTTTGCAAAAGAAACAAAAATGTGTTTATTTCTCGCAAATGAAAGAGTATCTTGTTTTGGCACAAGGTACACACACTCACTTCCCCATTCAGTTATGCTACATTATTATTATGAAAGGTCGTAAGCATTTATCTGAAGTATAAGATAGCTCACCTGTATATATTTAAAGTATATACCTATATACTGGTATATAATATTTTAAATTCTACTTTTATATAAACAGTCGGGAAATCCGAGACTTTAAGTGTAAACATCTCCCTTGTATAACAATAAGTACAAAAAGTAAGCATCAGAAAAGATAACTAATGCCAGTGGTCTCACTCTTTGCAAAAGAAACAAAAATGTGTTTATTTCTCGCAAATGAAAGAGTATCTTGTTTTGGCACAAGGGCTAAAGTTGAGATAGAAATCCATGTCTAGCATTAGATTACAGATAAGCTTTACATAGGTAAGTAAATACCGTGTGTTTCATCCTATATGAGTATAGTTTGGTGTGAAGATTAGCCCTGTTAGAGTGTTTGGTAGGGAGCATAGAGAGATAAGTGCATGTTTGTCCTCGTGTCGTCGGCTGTCGCTTCCTATTTCCATTTCTACTCTTTACTTTCTTCCTTTGCTCCTTGTACGCATACAAATAGCTCTTAGGTACTTGTTAGATTTACGCTGTAGACTACTATTATACACATTCATAGAGCTAGTAATATATAGTGCCGAGATCTTTACTAGTTGGTCGTGTTAAGTAGCCTTGCTGTGTCTATTTGGAAAAGAAAGAGAGAGAGAGCTATGTCCGCATTTCACTGTCCTATCCTCCTGAACATTCACAACTATATAAAAGACACATCTATCTCTGTAAGATGTTGTATGTAAGGAAAGGAAGCTAGGCCATTCATTCTGAAGCACAAGAGAGGCATTAAAGCACTACTAACTAAACCAGCTGCAATGCATTACTTCCTATAGGGAGCAAAGGATAGGCAAAAATTCTTTTCCGAGATAACTCACAACAGTCGCCTTATTTTCTCTTGCTACATGACAAACGTACAATAGAAAGGATGCATTTAGCTTAGCCTAGGCTCTCTTTTCTCTCTCTCTGCTTCTACACAACTATGTGCAATAGTGTAAAGAATATTGTGCTTTGAATTTAAGCATTGCTATACTTCTTCCCGTCAACATTTTCTTTTGCACTGCATCAACATCAACATTACAAACATACCTTGTGTACACCACAGCAAAAGAAACTCGGCCGAGCATCTCTTTTTCATTTCCTTTCCTTCTCACAACTTTTACATCCTAGCAGTTCACACTCAGACACAACACCTGACAAGCAGAGCATACGGCTCTAAATACCCGGATCTCCCTCCACTTCTTTTTGGAAACTATCCATACACTTTACATCTACTCTCTTTCGCAACTCACTTAAGTCCCGACAAAACTAAAACCCAACAAGACTAGACAGAAAATAATAGAGATCATTCATAACACAATAACATTATGTATAGCATATACGACGAGCTAGAGTAGAGAGTGCAGAGATGGTAGTATGTAGGGAGCTGGAGGGAGCTAAATATTTTCAACTCTCACATAGTGCAATGCCAATCTTGGAGTAACACATTAGCCACGCTGTAATGTAGCAATTACGAAGGCTGGAGGAAGAGCGGAATTGTTACACGTCTAGATTAATACTGATAGCTAACCTCTGATGCTAAAGTGGCGATGCAATGCTATGTGACATAATGGATGAAGTACATAAGTAACATACCAGACTCACTCCTTCCATCTTCTCACTCAAGAAATCTAGAACAACTTTGATATATCTCTCTACAAGATACACATTCAAATAGACCATCAATATTTTCAGACTATTTCACTTGACTAGCTCTTCTACTTCGATTATACACTCTTGACTGTCTCTCCACTCCTAAAATTATACAATAGATATCTGATATATTAGTGATTCTACTCTATAATGTCACAGTAAAAATGATGTACATCATTTCAGCTCATTTATCTGAGTCTTGCTCAACTCACTCACTTTTCAGAGTCATCCTCCTTCCATTCATTCACCCTACATACATCACATCTCCTCCTTCAATTACTTTTTTTACGTTCTTCTAGTTCACACTTTATTTTATACACCGCATAAGATTGCACTAGGTATGTTATATTCATCCCTTCTATACTTCAGATTTCACATAATATAACTCTAGAGACTACGTAATTTTTACACTTTTAAGTTCACACTTCTCAGACTACACACATATATACTTATAATATATAATGGGCACTACTGCACTTCATTCTTTAGCACTCAACACAGTTTTCATTCATTACTCACTCAGCCTCCTCATCCATTCTTCATTCCAAACTACTTACACTTACAGACAGGTTCTTGTTCACTGTGTCAATGCATCATTCCCTCATGTTCTTCACGCCATTCTTTATGCACATTGTACATGCATTCTCTATTAAACGACATTTGTATAGATGAGATATAAACAATAGATAACTCAACATAAACTAATCATTAACAATATTAGTATATTAAACAGTATACAAATGGTAAGTGTATTGGTAATCTTTTGACAGTCGACACATATGTAGTTGCAGCTTTGCAGCTACTCATTTTATGAGATCAGTCATGTAATGTCAACAGATCAGAACCCTCATCTCAAGCTCACAGTTCCCGACTTCTTGATTTGATTCGCATATGCTTGCTAGCAATTTTTAGCGGTTGCCAGAAAGGTTAAGTTGCAATATTCAATGCCCCAGGTGGGCAGCAATAACGGAATGTCCAAATTATTTATTTACAAATTGTGCAACACTCTAGAAGGTGATAGCTCAATGTTTGTCTTCAAAAAGGATTCCACCCGCTTACCCAATTACCTACATCCCAACTTAATATTAGAATATTTTGATTTTAAGAATGTCATTGGATGGTGCCTTACTTTACTTCACTAGATTTCTAAATATTGGAAATCTGCAAAGCATAAGTTATTACAGTCCCACAACTTTATACTCGTATTACACTTAAGATGACCTTCAAATCGGAACGGAAGCAGAAAATCTACAAATCTTTTGCATTTGTCGAATCCATGTCTCGTCGTGCAACAAACTTGAGCGTGCAGACTGTAATGACATTTTGATTTGATTTCCAACGAATTTTCTCTGCTACCAGGTCAAAGACTTCGTAAAAAGATCGACTTTTTTGACGTTTTTTGCCGGGGGAAATGGAGCACCCTAAATAATAATACTGTGATAGAGCAAGTGAGCCATCAAATAAGTTTCACCAGACTGCCTTCCGGATGCGCTTGAAACGTTATAAATCAACATCAGCATATCTGGGAGACTAAGCTTTTCCTTTTACTTTCAATTTCGTATTTACTCGGACCAATGAACTTTTTGAAAAATAAAATTGACAATAATAAACAAAGATATACCAGGGGAAGAGAATTGAAACGTATGAAATCGAATATTAAATATAAATGTATACTGGGCCTTGTAAAAATTGTGCCATCATGCATTTCTCCTTCTAGATACAGCATTCAAGGATCATACAAGCTAAGCGCAAGCACACGATACAGAAGAAGCCTTATATTATCTCAATATCTGCATGGTATACCCACGAAGTAATTTTTAGATACACTTACGTAAATAGGTATGTTGGGTATTTTGTACTTTACAATCATTATGTTGGTATTTGTTAGACTTGTTACATAAAATGCTGAATGTGAATGATTAATAAACTAAACCCAGATACCAAGTACAAAAGTAGTATGATAATATGAATTATCCAGTAAAGATCTTTAAAGATCAAAGACGCGGTACTCAATTATAATCGTAATAATATCGCTTTTTAGTCTGAAAAAGGAGGAACGATATCTTTTCTTTAAAATTGGAAACAAAACCCCTTTACAAAATAGAGTTACAAAGTCACCAAAAGTAAAGAATGCAATAACACATGATCGTGAATACCTAAACTAAATAAATGAAAAGCACAAAGTACCTAACAAATTTTTGATGCTCAAATTGGCCCAACTAAGTAGATGTATAAAAGCGTTTTTTCGTAAATAGTGACTTAGTGTGCACTTTTCAGGTATTTAAAGAATTCCTGCAATACAAAGAAGCATTCAAACTAATCACAATACCCAATTGATACCTCTTGTGTTAATATTATATTTCCTTGTTTTATATATAATTGGTTACTTGCGTAAAATCTAATATTTTAGGATTGTCTGCCATCTGACTTCACGTAAGGGCAGCTGAAATAAATGCAGATTTCGTAATTCTTCCGTTTTCTGAAAAAAATGCACAAAAAAACGATATTTGATCAAAAGGGGAGCCTCTTGCGGCCTCGCAAAACACATTTCCCAGGACAGAGGAAATAGCCTAGACGCTTTAGAGAAAACCATGAATATCACATTATTGGGATATGTAGAATTTTAGAAGTAAAGTTGAATTCCGCCAAGCGACCTACTTATAGGAGATACTAGACAAAATGTAAAAAATGCTCTTCATCTTTATCAATATGATGTATGACTGTTTCACGTATTCTTCTTTTTATACTCGCAGACATAGTTGCTACTTCTACTACTTCCTTATAAAGTGTACTTTAGGCTACTGTAGTGACTGCACTGCACTCGTCTGCAGTAGTCATTCCTTTACTTAAGTATACATAAAAGATAAATGGCTAATAACTTTGTGCAGTGTGCAGAGTGATACGTCTTCCAGAGAAAGTGAACATAATAAAGGCACGCCCATGTCGACTTTCACTGAAGAATTAATCTCATAAAAACGTAAATGGTGATACATGTATGTGAATATCATGGCAATATTGTAAACTATGACCGGAAAATGCTTTTATATCCATACTCACTGCATCAGGAAGGTCCTTAATATCAAGATGTTAATAATACTTTAGCTATTGGCATACCAAAAGGAAATTGAATATATGAATACTTACTGAATGAATACATTAGAACAATTTATTTTACTTTAGGAATCCGAAAAAAAGTTTATAAGGTTTACTTAAAAGGTTAAGGAAAAGATTTAAATTCCAGTATTTGATACCATTATGGTGTACATGTAATTCATCATTCCCTGTTGCATCTTTCTCCAAATAGAAAATCCTTTACTTTATTCCTTCCTTTGTTCCATCGATTCGTGTTATAAATAATTCTTTTGGTGATATCGTTAATAATACATACCTATAAGTTACAACTGCACATGGTTTCGTTGATGATATCAATTTATTGATTGAGTCTGCAGTCCATTACTCTACATTAGTTACAGCTTAGGACTAGCTAATCATCAACTCAGAGTAATTTTTATAACCTTTTCTCCGATGTAAAGCACTACTTAAAGCAATTATTACTCATCCATCATTACTAGAAAATGAACGATTTTACTTTCCCGAAAATGACTTTTATCTAACTTGACCAAAAACTGTTAATTTTCTTAAAATCTATGAAAATTCTGAAGTGTTATTATTTTACGAAGAGGGATATTATGTATAAGGGGACGAATACTGTCTTTACTAATTACAACCATTGATGTAATGTAACAGTAACACATAAAAGAATAATTTTAATTGTAGAGGAAGTAGAGAGATAATAAATTTGATGCAATTTTGAACTCGACACAAAACTCCAGTCCCTGACACTACTACGTTCTTAGCAGACCAAAAATCCAAATGTTTCTCATAGAATGAAAGGAAAATATGCTACTCTGCCAGAAACAAGAATACTCCATATAACACTTTCCCCCTTCTCTGTCTACTTTAGACAGACTACTTACAGCTTATTTTGGTATTAATGTGTATCTTTTTAATCTGTTTAAATCCTTGATTAATTATAGCAATAAGTTACTCTGTTGCTTTGGATAGAGAATTGAATAGGTAATGTCATTCTGAATTATAACTCAAAGGACAAGCTTTTAGTTACAAGCTTCTATTTTGCAATGAAGAAAGGTAGCATTAATCACTATACAGTCAGCGATAAACTATTGAGCTTAAACTAAGACTAGCCGTTGTTCTATACGATGCTTCAGTACAAAATGGAGACTTCAGATCAGTGGGTTGGGTATAGTTGCAGTTAAACTTTCCTTAAAGTAAATGAAATGGAAGATAATAAAATATTATGGTTTTTCCAAAATTCATATCACTGATAAATAATTAAATGCATATTATGATTTTTCGATTCAATAGCAAATAATCAAATAATATACCAACGACCGCAAGTGAAGTAGCACTTACACTATTATGGAAACGAAATACAAAAGTTTAGTTAACCTTTGAACCTTATACGACAACAGGGAAGGTATTTATACCTTCCCTACTTATAAGTAAATACCACCTTTAAAGGTTCATCTAAAATATTCTTATTTTGCCACTTTACTGATAAACCAAAGCATCGTGTATCGTAGCTAATTGTAGCTACCTAGGTTAGTATGACTGATTTCCATTTCACTATCTTGGCACAGTAAGGGGATTCTTTCAAACATTCATCAGTGTTGAAAATGGATGCAGCTCAACACAAATCCACTAATAAATGAATGCAATTGACCTTTATCAATTTATTCTACAAGCGATGCCGCCAATTATTGGTAATTGCTACTTAACTATAAAAATTTATTTCATTAGTAATGCAGGTAATCAGCAAATCGTATTGCAAAGTCCCTTCTTTTTCAATATATTATACCTACCTATAGATGAAACCAGATACAAAAACCAATAATAGCAAACCCTATATTATTATAAGCATATTATGAAAATCATTACTACATAGGAAGGCTAGGTACGTGCATGCAAAAAGTTACGCGTAGATCGAATGTGGACAAGTGATAACGTGAAAATTTCCTATGGTGCAATAAATTATAAAGTATAAAGTTATCGTGTTGAACGATAAATTGATAAGTCAATGTGAAAGCATCCAGCATGCAAAATGTCCACAAAGGGTAGTCCATGACAGCTGGGATCACAGTGAAATCCACATTTCTATGATGAATTATACATTAGTCAGCAATTCCTCGCCCGACAATAACAACAGCAGGTTTTAAGACGGAAAAGTAAGGAAACGCGTGTATACATTTACGCTGCCAAATATAATTACGTGTGTATAGGTAGGTTGCTATTGTGTATATGATAATGATATTGATAACACGCAAGCATTATGTGTTTAGTTAGGTATAATCACAAGACATAATATTATAGTCTTAATTAAACATCTCTAAGTAATTGAATTGGAAAACGACATGGTGCATACCATACTATACCAACTGACGTCGAAGCCAAGGAGAAGCCCAGCTTAGATTTTAGTGACGAGATGGGAGCGTGCCTTTGCATTTTCTCCTAATGAACACAATGCAGCTGAAGAAAAAGGGACGAGAAAATGAACTGTAGACAGGCAAGTGGCAAGTCACTTTGACTCTGACAAACTATGAATGAATGCTTATTAGGAGAATTTAGCTTTCACTTTTCCCAGTGTCACAAGGAAATTTGGCGAATGTAAATGAAATGTGCGAGGAGAGCGAGTGTCTTGGAAGGAGAATTCATGTCAACTCTCACCCTACCTATTATGAGTTATTATGAATTATAATTTGAGATATTCCAGTTATATGTAGTGTAAATATATAGAATAGAGAAATGAATGAAAACATATGACAGTAGTAGAAAACATATACATATTTGATTTAAGTTTTGTTTCTCATTGCTGACATGAGAGATAGTTTATTTAGTTTGGCTATGCTTGACTCTGTGTTAGTTGTAACAGATGAAGAATAAAATGCACCAATGGGACTTCGGTCGTGCCTGTTTAAATTACTTTTTGAATACCTACCCTGAATATAATATTTCTATCTAGTTCGTTTAGAAAGCTCTATGCACTTAAGTATGTAATAATGGAAGGAAAGAGTCCGTCTCACATGTATTATTGTTAATACATATTGTGTGCAGCTGCAGATATATGAATTAAATTGAGAATTTGCTTTCTTCGCCAACGGACGGACAGAGTAAGTGAGTCAATTCAGGTCAACTCCAGTCAACTCACTCAGTGAAGATGATAAAATAGCTGCGTGAGCGTGACTGTTAAGCCAAAGCTATTTGTTGCTTAGATTCCCTCAGGATTTTCTCGTTCAACTGTCACAACTCTCATGTCTGCGTCTGACTTGACTCAGTTTTTTGTTCTGACTCTGGAAATCCGTCAGAAAGGCTTGACAAGTTAATACTCGGGACAGATCTTCGACAAAATATGAATTAATATGATAAGCACCATTGTGCGTTTCTGATTTCTATTCGTGGAAGGAAACTATTGTTTTTACGCATGCAATCCCAGTTGGCTTCCCCCACACTACAAACATAAATATTTGTGGAGGAATTTCATCTATTTTCCTATTGCTTACGTTGCGTTACTTTGATTCCTTGCTTTTTCAACCAGGGATATTAAATGTAGCTTTAAATATACCAATTTATATGTGTGCTCTATACCTCCTGTTATTAAAGGGAGGGTATAATATGGGAGGGGACGATAAGAAGGGCATTGACATAGACGATTGCGTATGTAGTGGAACTTTGATTTATTTTGATGGTTAGATATGATAAATATGTTTTGAGGAGAGGAGGAAAAAGAAGGGAAGTTGGGGTGAGTTGGGTGAACAACCGAAATGAGATAAAATAGAAAACAAATAGCATTTGAGGGAGAGTTTTGCAATCTATCCTCCTATTCAATGTAAATGTAATTCAATAGCCTGGGCCTGTAAACACGTGCCTAGAGAGGGTATGTCAATTCATGATATAGTTACTCTTCTGGGCAATTTAGATAGAGATAAAGAGATAGTCTGGGGAGTATAAATGCATAATATAATGATGTGTAATATCAGAAAGATTGGACACCTAAACCTTTCTTCACTATAGCACTTATGTTTAATAATAAGTGCATGGTTGGTGCAGTCTCTCTCTATGATTTATATACAGAGGAGGAGGTGGAGGAGGTAGTTTCTACGATAAGGAGGGACTGTAGCGGAATCCCCGGGTTTTATACTGGATTCGAATGATTTGCTATTGAAACAAGAGAGGAAATACAAAGGAAAGAAATATAGGAGTAAAGTTTTGTGGTGAAAAGTTGTCTCAAGTTGAGTTGGTTGACAGCTGACAGTTTATGAGGCTGTTACGTCCATAAAAGCCATTAGGAAATGTCACACTCAGGCAATAAATCGGTCCATGTATTTCTTGTATGATTTTTTAGCACTGAACTTAGAAGGAGACTAGTCAGGAAGATGTGGGACTTCCGAAATACTTTACTGGCTAATATTCGATAGGGTTACAACGTGAAACAAGAGAAGAGCACAACATTAACTCAGATGAGTGCCGTACTTCACTTGCCTTTTCTATCCAAAAATACATTAAATTACATTCTATTCCCTATTATCTATACGAAACTCATAGAGACGTAGAGATTCGGTATTACAAATGTCCTGTAGAGCCACTACATGAAATAATAGCAGCTATTTCCATTTTTCTCAACCATTCCCTAATATTGAGGCAATAAAAAGTATTGTTTCCTTATTGCATTGTTAACATTGCAGTATAGTGGCTCGTATATTGTCCGGAGAAAGTATATAATGGTAATTTAAGTGTACTCTCTTCCTTAAAGAAAGGTCACGGCTATAATTCACTAAAAATAACATTAGCTTCTCTTCTCTTCGCCTCTTCAAAAAGGAAAATATTATTTTCTGTAAACAGAAAACAGCTCGTAACTAACTTCCCATGTCAGTTCTACTACGCATTTATTTTATGGCCCAATATTATTTATTCATCATACCATACTAAATCCATTTTAGTTAATAGTGTTAAAATGAGTGAGGAAGGGTGTAGACAATACAGCTACAATTAGAGAATGCATAATGCGTGTTAAATTGGAGGCTAATTAGGCAAGATAAATCTAGAAACGCTTTTCCAACATTTCTTGCAAGAAGAAGGAAGGAAGTTTAGCTGTGAAAAGCAGCTGGCACGAAAGAGCCAATCTGAAATCTTCTACTTGAGTAAATACAATAAACAAGGAAATGATTCCATCCGGGAAGGGTGACTCGTCTTTGTAAATCTGGCGACAGAAAAATCACTCTGTCTACAGAAACGTCAATACAGACATCAAGCAAAGTTCTCTATCCTCCCACTTATTCCAATGGAAAACTAATGCCTTAGCCTCTCTCTCTCTCTCTCTCTTTGTACGTTTGAATGAATAAACTGATATTCTTGCTCTCTCTCGCATTTCCTTACGCATGGATATTTGTATGCCTGCATGTCTATATATCAGTCTGTGGCTTTTTTGAATAAGAAACCAAAGGGGGGAACTCAAATGGGTTAAAGTGTCAAAACTCGAATTTCAAACAAGATTTCTTTTGATGTTTTTTTCTCAATTTGATGCTTCTATGAA
>JABASI010002993.1:0-17775 GCA_019776505.1 Tomocerus nigrus | reverse complement strand
TTCACATCCTGTGAAGAGAGGTGCTTTTGTCTCTTTCTTAATGTTGTGTTTATAGTGTCTCTCGTCTCATTTCTCAACTCACCTGGCTGTTGTACGTCGTACACTTGTATTAAGTTGAATTCGTGTAGTCTCTTTTCAGTTGTGAGACCCAGATGAGGTGGTGTCTAGTATCGAAATCATGCTTCTTTAAAGTTTCGTAACGCATTTTTGTCGTTGCCTATACTTAATGTTTTGTGCCAGTAGCTAATTATGTGTCCCTAGATGTTTGCTACAATTCTTGCAATACCACATTCTAGTCTTACAAGGTAGACTAGACTGGTGTAATAGTGTCCAAGTTGCGTTTTCTCTTCAGGAAATTAGTTTATACTTAGCTTTATACTTGACTCCACGTTTTGCAATTGCATAATGCAACTGAAGACACAAAGAATAGCTTCGGATAGTTTTAGAGCTGCTGAGAAAGAATTTGGTTCTCCCGTCGAAGTCAAAGGCAGTGGACACTGGTCGGCCGGTAGTGACAGCGAACCACCTTCGATAGAAATGAACACCACTGTAGTTTGATGTTGTTTCTGTCGTCTAATCGAAACATCCTTTTAGTTGTTGGGTTGGACTTCTCCTTCTTCAATATATAACATTTCAGTAGTTTTGAAGTGTATATCAACAAATTCCGGCTCAAACAGAGTCGGCTTTGACAGAAAGTTGCACGCTTTTAAATACTTTTCACAGGGTTGACACGACCCATCATCGTTTGCTTGACGTGCTACTAAATACCCATGTTGTAGAGTGCCATGTTCACTTATGTGAATTTGACGTATTCGTAAATTCTTGTTATTCATCATCCTTCCGATGGTACGGAACTTGCTTTTATACTGATTGTTCTTAAATTGTTTTGTCCCCAATTCCGGTTTTAATTGTTTCGGAACCCACCAGAGTGTCGAGTGCGCCGTAAATGCCGCCTGCCGTATAATTGCCGCAAATGCCGCACGATTTTTAATTGCGGCATGCTGTAAATGCCGTAAACTGCCTTCACGCCGTTTACTTATGCACTAAAAACGTTGTCTTTGGTTAATTTGCGGCATTAACGGCATTTACGGCAGGCAGTATCAAAAAATAATTTACGGCGTGCCGACTTTATACTTTGGAACCCACACATTCCACAAAAGAGGAATGTACTTTGATGTTCATGGGGCTGGACAATTTCTTAAATTTAAAAAACTAAGTTTCATTTGTGCACACATGATAGTTTACAGTTTTATGGTACACCCTTTTTTCTTGACCCCATACGACGGTAAACTCCATTTTTCTTGCTATTCCAACTGAAATAATCGTGATGATAATAATAACTTCCCTCTGCAGACAAACAACCCGGTACAGGACTTATTTTGACAATTTTCATTGAAATTAAAGTTATAAACCGACTCATTCACTGTACAGGGACAAAAAATTCACAGATTGATTTTAATTCACAGATCTCACTAATGTTAATTTTCAAATTTTATTTAACCCTCCTACCGATAACATAGCCCATTTGTGGACTTTTTGACTTTGGCTCTCCATAGCTCCGAAAAAAATAGTCTTATAATATATAATATATAATATAAAAATAGTCTTATAACCTCCGGACTGTTTGCATTTTTCAAAAATGTATATTTCTGCTCATATTTTTGAATTCAAGTTATTTTGAGCATTCTAGGCTATCTAAGTAATAAAAGAACCATAAAAAACCTTAGGATATTCCACCTTTCGATGACTTGTCCGCAAATAGACGAGAAAGGTTTCGTATTCCCTGTGATTCATTAGTGGACAGGCTATGCTAGGATGAGTGTATATTATGCTTTTCAAATTACCTACCAAGCCGATGCCATGTCAAAATCTCCATCACCAAATTCCATGAATGGATTAGTACTGGTACATTAATGGACTAAGTCATCTTTTAACGATCGTTGGGATAGTTAAAAATTGAAATTTTTACATTACCTTAATTTAGAAATTTTTTGAAATCGATGTTCCTAAAACGAATGGTGTGAATTTTTGAAAAAGAATAAATATTTAATAAACCTTTTTTATCCCCAAATATTATTTTGATATATTAAAACAGACAAATATTCAAAACATTAAAAAATGTGTCGTCAGCATTCTTGGCGATATTTTTCTAAAAGTGATTCGGTGTTTAATTTATTCATTTTCGGCGTTGGTACTTTACTATGGGTACATTAAAATTTAAGTTTTGTCAATGTTACCAAACATTATTGTAGCGCAAGAGTTATAGAAAGTATGCCTGTAATCCGAATACTTTGTTATTATTTGATCATTAATATGAAATGGAAAATTGTACACTTGTGAATTTTTACATAAAATTGATTACAACAATAAAATTTAAACACTCTCAAACAAACTGTCCTTTTTTATTGCTTAGCAATAGCATGGAAAACACGGAAAGCAGCCATCCTTTTAGATGTTAGTTGTACTTATATTAAGGGTTGTGTTCGAGATATTTATTTATATATTCCACTCTATTTCAAATATTTCATTTCACAGCATAACTTTGAATCACATGTTGCAGGACATACAATTAAAGGCTTAGACACTTGGATTACATTTCCCTTTCAATTTCAAAACATACATTTCCATTTTCAAGACGTTTGCAACTTTAACATTTTGATTTTCTAAGAAACTACTTAATTTGTTATAATTCTTGTCGTAATTCTTTGTCAATTAAGACTTTTCATCCTGTTTGAAATACGAAATACAAAGTTGTCAAAATATTTCCAATTGGGACCTTGCTTGCAATTTTGCTTAATGGGTTACAGGAGACTTCCATTGTCAGGCTATACTATCCTGAGCTGATAAAACTGAACCTTGCCAGAATTTAATATTAGAATTTGTGAAACTGAAACGCTTACCATTGAAGACAATAGTAAAGCATTCCTATTCGTACTATGCATGACACTAAGTTACACCTGCACTTCGCTTTGAGACCGGCCACGATTTGTAAATATATCAAGAGAAATAGAAGCAATAATATATTTGAGTTTATAAATCATTAAAATAAAGGAAAGAAAATACCATTGGCATCAATTAAAATATCGAAGCTTTATTTATAGCCATTATATGATAGCACACTTTTCTTGTTATTATGAATATGTAGGCTAAGGCATATAGCTCACATAGTATATGTATATACTTAAGCCAATGTTTTTAAATTAGTATTGCTAAGCATAGAGAAATATAGTAAAATTAATGTAACGAGTGAAGTAACGGTAAATGTCCTTAATTGAAAATGATAAAAAATCTTAAATCAGTGTAAATTTTGCAAGAGCCAACCGAGCAATCCCCTCCGTGCCGTTTGATTGCGGTGGTTTATTAGGAATTAACTTGTAGACTTCTGGTTTTATTCGGTACGGAGTGTTATTTTAGTATATGCAATATTAATGTAATTGTCATGTAAAAGATGTAAAGACCACTGGTCCTATCGTCTAATAAAACCAATTATTATTATTATTATATTACGCCATATGAAGTGACTCACGAGCATTGGTGCATGACCATTTTACTTAATATTTAGGTGTAAGGTGTAAGTCACTTGAAAAGGGAAAAATATTTTAATTTTCTTTATTCTTAAATATTTTTTTACAAAAACTACCAAATATTTAAAACATTTGCAAAAATGGCCTTGGAATACTGAGAAATGTCCAAAAAGACGAAATACATTTTACCTATAAGGAATTCTTAACTGGATAAATATATGGAACATTTAAAAAATATATACCTCCTCCTTCCTCATTACAGTTTTCTACCGTTAAATGATGCACCTAGTGGCAGTGGTACCGCTAATCATAATTTTATTGCTAGCTGTAGCATTTACTACTACTGTTGCTTGTACACTCCACTTTGTAGTTACTAAATTGATAGGTACTATACTTTGTAGATGAACAAATTTTCTCGAGATACCTATTACGGATTTTACCATTTTAGTTTATTAATGTTAGACTTAAGTATGTTTACATTTTCCTATATGCATTGTGTATATTTAAATTTATCTACCGCAGTATTTACAAAATTACAGCACACCAATTACAAAAATTATGTACGTATCTGAGAAATTAGTGTTCATTAATATTTATTAAAAAATGTCGTAGCGAATTTTTACAAATGATTTCTGCACAAATAAAGCTATAGTAATATGTAATAATATTTATTGGCCATTTTCATTTTCACAAAAAATGTACTAATTTACACACTATTTATATGATACCTACCGCTTACAGAGGCAAAATAAAAGAATGATATCATGGAATAGGAATTAAGGGAATGGGAATTAATGGAATAGGAACTAATGCAATAGGAATTAATGGGATAGGAATTAATGGGATTGGAATTAATGGAATAGGAAGTTTTCTAAAGCTATTGAGAGCCTAAGTATAAAACTCCATGGATGGCCGATGTTAAGTAGGCATAGGAGGGTTAAGTGAAAAAAAACCTTGATAAGAGCTTCTAATACTTATATTGTATTTATAAGTTTCGGGAATCCGGCAAAGAGAAGCCTACCTACTTACTTGTTTATGTATTAATGAAATTTAATAGATTACTATGAACAACCAACGAAAAAAGGCTGGAATAGCAATTTTGTGGAAAGATATCATCTGAACACGTCGTAGAATTTTATCAGTCATTCTTAGTATAACCGTTGGAATTTGGAGAATAAACATCCTTCGGCTTTATATTGGATTAGGTACCTAAGAACCGTTGTAAATTATTTAAAGCTATTTTCCATGTAATTCTATTAACATTCTCAAATATCGAGCATCTATCTTGCGAAACGAAAACTTTCCACTTAATGAATAAAGGAACCGATTTACTCTGAAAAAATAATTCGTAGTCAACACGTATTGTTATTATTCTAGTTCAAATCATCAAATACGAAAGTAAGAAACATAAAATCAGCAAGCAACACAAAAAATTGGTTAAATAAAAATATTATCAATATAGGTACTGACATTTAAAAATCGAAGAAAAATTGATTGGCATGGCGAATGAAGAAATGCTAATAGGGCAGCTTATGCCATCCAATCCCACAGGAGAAAAACGGCATAAAAAAATAATATATGGAGTACCAAATGAAGTTATCGTCCATTTGGAGAATATAATGAATTTAGGTGCATCACTAGGCGTGTCATTCTTTCTGTGGGATAGAGAAAATTATGCAATAAGAAAAACAAAAAGTAAACTAAAAGTTTTTAATCTTCATCTCATGGGATCCCTATGGTTCCTGTTGGCCACGTTTTTCACAGTCCAATTCGTCAGACTCTCCAAACAAGGAGACATAACCTTATCTTCCATTCTTTCTTTCATCGGCGGTCTAACAGGCTGGGCAAATTTTATTCTGTCCATTATGTGGATAAAATGTTCAGATGACATAACCACAGCAGTAACTGATATGTTTTGCATTCTTTGGGATTTCGAAGGTACTAAAAACATTAATTTTCACTTTTCTCAAATTTATTTAAACTATTTCACTTGGCGATTTATCGAAATTGAATAAAGACAGTGATTTTTTATGATTGTTAGAAAAATTTGGACCGAAGAAAGTCACCAGTTCTAGTAAATATGATAAGTTGCTACTGCAAGTGGCACTTAGGGCTCCGTTAACAGGATCCTTTGTGGTTACATCCTTCTTTCTATTTTTCTATAAAGACCCTGTGTTCCTCTTCGTATATCTTCCCATAGAATATCAACTTCTATTCTTCATTCCCTTCGCAATTATTTTATTTTGGTGTTGCTTCTCCACAGCTTGTCTTACTGTCAATCAAGTGATGCTGGTATCTTGTCTTCAAATTGCTACTGACGTCATTGGAAAGGTGCTCAGGTAACATTAACATTATTTATTACCATATAAAATACCCTCACCTTGTAAAGAGAACCACATCCATGAGTCTAGGGGAGATAACTATGCTAAATATTTATGTTACTGCAAATATTAACAAAATGTATTTAGTATGTTTATCTTTGGCTCTTCACCCTCACTTATAGTTAAAATATACTTTCTAGGATTGGAGGTCAGAAGTATCGATCCAAAAATGTTCTGAGCCCGGAAGTCTTTATAAAATACAACATCGTCTTCAGATATTATCTTCAGTTTATACAAGAGAGTTATGGTCTAATACTTGCACCGATTCAGTTCTTATGTACACGACTTGTAATAATTGTTGTTGTATTTCTAATAAGGCACTCCCACAAAATTCATCCATTTCTTTCCGTACAGGTGTATGTCGCAATGTTTATCCTTGTTGGTCTTTGGTCCATTATTTTAATAATTGCAAATAAAAGCTGTAAAAGCTACAACGATTTGACACAAAGCTTAGCACTATACACTTCTAAAAGTAAATTAGACGTTAAGGTCATTCAAAAATTCAAACTGTCCTGCAGAAGGATGAATTTTAGAATTGGATATGACGACGTAGTCACAGTCCAAAGTGTGCCAAAATTTTATCTGAGCCTTAGCGAAGGGGTAATGGAGCTACTGACGATGACAGGGGGCGATATGGGGGGATTGTTTGATTTCATTTAATATTTGTTATAATTACTGTAAAGAAATAAAATAAATGTCCAAGCAACTATTTAATTGACAATTGAATTTGGTTAGTTCATTCTAAATAAAATGGATTAAGTGACTTATTGATATTCATTTTGCATATAAATTTCAATAGTGCGTAGTTGCATTTACTGACACTGTCCACAATGCTTTATTGAATAAACTAGCCTTTTTAACTACAACGTTAATTATTACGTTATTAATTGCTGTATGTAGCATTACTTTTATATAGGTAAGCATAGTTTTGCCATTATCTTAGTGATGGGTGACATTACTTTCTAGGTTGCATTTAAACAAATAATTTTCTTCTCGGTAATTATTATATTTCTTACCATGGAAATAAATGGAAACATTTGCCTGGTGGAAGTAATGAAAACTTCAATTCGCTTATCAGACGCCAACCGTCGTAATCAAATCGAATGGCATGGGCGTAGAGTGAAAATAATTGTTATTATGTATTCCACGAATATATACAATTACGTTCAGCCAGAAGAAAACCTGAGCACTCTAAATTATTCAGTACCTATAGCCATTATTCCTACAATGGCCCGGCAACTATAGGTACAGATAAATATCCGAGTGGACATCCGATCAAATATCTATATATAATGCTATTATGGGTCCTTACTTCCAATAACCCACACAAAAAATGTAGACGATATGCTTAAACGTGGATTATGGACATTTATTTTAATGACCTTCTTGATCTGTTTATATTTTCGACTTTATTCCTTTTCATCGGGTACCATAAATGTAATACATATAAATGACGGAGCGCTATTATTTCATCCATATACTATACTTTGCATTGGGAAAAGCTGTAGCATCAGTGTAAATATGAATAGCTAGGTAAAAAAACGCTTGCCGGTAACTCTTTGACCGAAGGTGACACCTCTTTAATCATATTTTATACCACTTTCTGCGTTTTGTCTACAACCAAGAGTGTTTTTTAAGTCATCGCTAATGCCACTAGCGGTTAAACGGCAATACAATTCTAATGATATTATTTTCACATGTATGAATTTCCATAGCGCTCAATTTACTGACAATATATGCAAAGCTTTAAAAATTAATTAATGATTAGTTAGTGCTATGCATTAATTAAATCAGCCTTTGCAATTACAAATTTATTACCGAACTCAAACATCGGCGTAGTACATTACTGTATGTAGCAATATTTTGAACATACTTTAGCATTTCTATTCTCATAATCAGTAGCTTTATAAGGGGTCAGAATTCTTACTTTTATTACTTTTGTCTCGGAATTATTGAAAAGCAGATCTTTTCAATCCGCTTATGACGCCAACGGCCTAAATCAAATATAGCCGACATGGCATGGGCGTAGCGTTAAAATAATTGTTATTATCTACTCTGCAAACACAATTACTATCCTAATAAGAAAATATGAACACTCTAAATTATTCAGTATTGCTATTATTCCTACAACGACTGGGCAAAACTATATACCTATACAATTATACGAGTGGATATGGGAGAAAATAATCTAGGATACCCTGGCGCACACACGTGCTTCAGAGGATCCTGATACTCTAGAGTTCCCCAACAAAATTTCCAATTCAATATTCAACTATAGGCTGTAACTATATCCAACAAAATCTTAAATATTCCGATTATTTGTATTGTAAATTGTAAATATTAAATCCAAATTTAGAACAAAGTTAAAAAGTTAAATATTGCTTTTAAATATTGAAAATGCTTTCTTATTTTAAACCTAATGGTAATAGTAATATCGAACTGAATAAGTAAAGAAAAAACATAAATTGGTAATTATGATTAATATAACGAATGACGATCGTCAAATCTGGATTTTCACATTTCCATTCCTTAGCTGCCTTTCTTCAAATCTTTTCAACTTCCGCATCCGTTTTTGTTAGGACATTTTCAATGAACGCGTACCGCAATTATAGCGTCCTCGAGCGCTTTATCGTTCGTTTATTTCAAAGCATTTAAAAAATACTTTCCGAGGTAATCTCTTGGCTAATTTCCTGAGACTATTTTCATTGGGAAAACTTCGTATAAGTAAATCGCATTTTCAAAAAAATTAATTTTTTTCAAAAAATTTGTTAATTTATTTATTATCAGGAGTCATTACTGACTCAAACATGTTTGATTTTAATTAAAAAAGTATTCCATCATTATTTGGATTACCGTAATACGACGTGTGCAGGAAATCATGTGTAGAGCAAACTATGGGGGACAATTATTTATGCAATATTAGGAAGTAAAATAAAATGGATTATCTTTGAAGGCAATTTTTTTTGACAAGATGCGTAAGAAGTGTGTAACTTGGACTCCAGTACGACAAGAGTTCAAAAATATCAGCTTTTAAATTATCGCAAAATTTATTCTAAATATACGTTCGTAAAGCTTACGATACCATTTGATACGATATGTTCAAAAATTGGGACCGAGTGTCGCATATCGTACAAAAATTTAATAAAATGAATTTGAATATAAATTCCTCTGTTTATTAGTTTATTGTCAATGATGACTATGCCGATACCGTTTGATTGCACGTCCTAAAACTTTTGGAGGACAACATTCGGATTTCATAATTTCATTCGCATCAACACATTTGGTACATGTTCCCAGGTTTGAATTAAATATAGTGCCATTAGGACACTGCCTTAACACAGGACTATCCAAAAGTCGGCTGCTTGCATTACGTCGATTGATCGACCAAAATTTTCCCGCGCAACGTTCAGATTTTTCTTCGTGTGCCTTCACTGTGCAAGATTCCCAACATTTTTGGTCCCTTTTGTAAGCCGTTCGGGTTTCCGGTGGCAAGTTTTCCCAGAAGTCACAAGTGCCAAAAGCTGAGTTTTTGGAATTCCAGTATAAGTCACCAGGACAGTCAAAACTTTGCCATTCACCTAAGTACGATTCCGATTTGTCGTCCCACTCCCATGTGCCGTTAACTGCTACGCACCTTTTAAATCCAGCACACCAGCCAGTTTGGTTGCAATTGCGTAAGCACGACTCTTCTGCAATGTTGGGAGTCGGATTAGGAGACGGAGTAGCAGATGAATCTGTAGTGAAATGGAAAATAAACAAAACAAAATTCAATTGCATTAATTTAGCCGACACTTTACTAGTTGCTTGAAGCCATTTACATTATCAGGTTATTACAGCCATTTCAGCTAATTTGCAATCTAAATGGCTTCTACCGTCTAATTGTTGGATTTCTAAGCCACAGAGATACACAGTAACCGCTTTAGAATGTCCATAAGTAACGACCGAGCCTCTCCTTTGTGGTGAACGCCGAAGTGCGATAAACTGTATAAATGCACTTTGTTCGAAGAAAGCTTAATGTACAGTTTAATGCAAAATGACAAATTGTTCTAGCTATTATTAAAACGTATTATTTAGACAGAGTTCAATTCCAAGAGCTAAGTAGTGTATTACAGAGGCATTAGGTATTTCCAGTTGTAACGTGATTCCCATTTCATTTGTGCAACTTAATTGAAGAAAAGTATCTGTTTATGTCGATATTATTGGGCATTTACCCGAACGGTGCTTTATGTAAATTCCCGTCCATTTCACTAGGTCTATGGTTAGGAATAAACAAGTTTCTATACCTTCTTGACAAGTTCCGTTTTCTGCATACGTAATAATACTATTGTAATCACATTCTCCGAAGCAGTCTGGATTAGGTCCACCTTAAAAATAATGAAATAAAATATCTCAAATCCATAAAACATTATATTTGTAAAATAACTGTGTAACAAAATTGGGAAACCCCCTCCCTGTTATATTTTTGCAGCTTTGGAAAATAATTTGCTACATGTATTTGGTTATTCAAGCAGAATCATGTGCAATTGGGATGAAACTCTTACCAGCTGCGATTGTAAAAGGGGTTTTCACTACGCAAAAGAAACGCTCGCTGTATGTCCTGTTGCATGATAATGATCCATGTAAACTTGAGAGAACATAAGTTCCTCCACCAGTAGGTTGCAACTCTAAACAATGACCTTTTGGAGGAATTGGCTCCGTACCCCTCGCAAGTAAATCTTTTGACAGGACGTTACCCGAATACAAACTCTTCCATACACCTGAGTAGCCATGGAAATCCGCCCATCCTAACATTCCGTTTCGTACTCCGGCAGCTTCTCCAGCAACGTATGTGTCTTTTAGGTCTTGTGCTGTTGTCGGTCCAATTAAATTCAGACCTCGGCTCAGACAACAACAAACTGCTTCAAACCAAGTCAACTAGATTACAAAGAAGTCAACATCAAGTGAAGTTGGACACCCAACAGTTAGCAAATACTACTTAGTCATAGTAATTCTTCCTTTCTCAATTCATGATTTTCTGATAAAATTTGGAGCAATTAAAATAAATTTGCGAGAAATGAGAGCGAAAAATCCAGAAGCATCTCAATAAATTGTGGAATTGATTCAGAAAATGTTTCGCCCACCAACTCAGATTTTAATACTAGCTACTTACGGGGACTATCTTTGACATATAATATGCCTTTTCTCCTTTACTCCCTATTGGGACGCTGAGGAATTCACGATTCTTACAGTCACTTGAAATTTTTATATCGTCAGCTCCTAATTTCAAGGAAATCAAAATTATATTGTGTCCGTTGGGAAACTTTAAATTCATTTTTGATGATCACCTTTCGGAACGTCTATTCTCTTCTTTGCTTCTTCTACATATTTTGCTTCAAAATCGGCATCTTGGCTGAGTACTGTAAAGTATTTTTGGAAGAATTGATTACACACCAACGATTATGTTAGGCCCCGTTCGGGGTTAAAACATTATTTTAAATATTAGGACGCAAGGTAATGTATTGTATCAACGTTTAATGATTACCGAAGTTAACGCTACACCGTCAAGTAAAAAGTATTAATTACTCTTTGTAACTTTTCCACAATATGTAAAATGTATAGAAAAATGTAGGGGTAATAAAATTGCATCCTTCCCTAAATCCTGAATGATAAAAAAAGGATTATACATCCAAAAAACTAATAACACGATGAATTTTGATCAAGGCATGCTGCTTCTCAACAGTATTTGGGGGCTACTTTTAAACCCGTTACTATGAATAATTTGGAATTCCAGCACAAATCTCCATTTTATCGCAAAATGGAATTACCTACATACTACCTATAGTAACTTTTGTGCTACATGGGGCGAAAAAAAGTGTATGATTATTAATTATACACTTTTTTATAATACACTTTTTTTCGCCCCAGTTAGGAGTAGATTTATTAGTGATTACTGGGTACCCAAATCTGGAAAAATACTTTCCCATGATGGTTTTACTAGCTCCTCTAATATACATTTTCCAGGTGATCTGATGCCGGAGATGGCGTTTGGAAAACAATTATAAGCGTAAGTCTTGTAAAGAAATGCGGAATGTTTAAAAGAAATGTAAAAATCCAATGCAGATGTCTTGGTTTTATATATCACGGTTAATATCTGTATTTATTGAGGAATTTAGTTGCAAATAAAGTAATATTATGATGGCTTTCAATACCAACAGAGGGATCGTTAAGGTGTTGGAGGGGCTTGTAAAGTGTAATATTTTAGAGGGGGTTACTATTAGAAGTAATGCGGTATATGGTTTTTCAACTCTCTTTAAAATTCTGATTCATTTCTCACCTAACTTTATTAGGAGAAGAATTATCAATCCGACAGCAATGAAGGGAAAATACCCACGATGAAATTGAACGAATCGCATTTCACGACCCTATTAAAAAGTGAGTATTAAACCAAAATTAATTACTTTTTAAACCAGTACGGAAACTGTAGGTGTGTAATGCTATATTTTTACGCTGCTGTAAACGAATGTTTATACTACAATATTATTTTCCTTTCGTCAAATTTTCCAATCAGTGTTCAGATTGTTCTCAACTATTATAAGGAGCATTCCTATGGTAAAATGTACCTAATACGAATGTATCAAAACTTACACAGGACTTATTCGAACGGCCTTTCCAACAGGGTTTTTAACTCACTGATTGATACAGTTCTCAAAATGTTTTTTTTTCAAAAATTAAAAAATCTAAAAGATTTGTATAAATTCTTAAAGGTTACCTAAATGGAACGGGTTGTGATCTAGATCTACCAAATTATCAATAGACATGAAAAATGTATCTGTTGTTTGATACGGAAAAAGAAAGTAGAAATTTAATTACAATTTTAATTGCACAATTAAAACCTTTTTAATGACTTTAAGGTACTTAGTCTCAGCCTGTGTTGCATAATATGAATGCATAAATGAAGTCATGTAGAAATCAGAAGATTTCAACTATTGGCATTGCTTTATCATTTATTAACGAATCGATTAGTTGAGAAATATGTAAAGTTGAATTGGAGCGGATATTAATTTCGCTTGTACCCAAAATTGTGGAAATTACAAAAGCTGCATACTGAATTAGCGCTATATATCAGGTTAGCTGAACCTGGTTAGAAACACCTGTGCCCACCATACCTGTTTCTAGCATTAAGATTAAAACGAATCCCCTTCTTTGTAGGCACTCTTGTTAACCATAAATAAGCAAATCGTAAGAGAGCATTCCATGAAATAAGTCGGTGTCAGAGCTTACAGGCCTCTTACGTGGTTTGTACATTTCTATGAAAACGATGGTGAAGAAATTATGGCTTATTGGCGATTACTGTGGATTGTGAAACATTGTCAGAGGTATGGAGAGCTAAAGTCAAAAACTCCATGGATGGAGGGGGTCGGTCACAGAAGGGTTAAATAGTAAAAGTCTGTAAATGGTATTAAGGGTCTAGTCTACTCCATACCAACTCCGTACGCTGCAGCTGAACACGGCACGGCAGTGTTGGCAGCCAAAAACCTGAACTGACATAACTGACAGTTGATTTTCAATCAACAAAAAAAACAATTAACGACTCCCTGTTTCAAAAATTTAACAATCTTGACAACTGTTTTAGATAACTGTTGAGTCCACCAAGAGTTTCACAACAAAATGCTACCATGGGTAGTAGTAGTATGTGATATGTAGTTCCTTCACTAACAACTATGCCTATTGTAGTGGGTAAATTATCTTAACATTTAATAACCTATACGAACTCGCGCCCATGGAAATGCATTATCTATGATGACCGCGCCCATGGAACCTGCCCGTGCCCAGGCAGGCCACTAGCAAAAAATTTTAACCTTTATATATTATATTAAATTGTTTTCTCATAGATCCATTAAGCAATTTTTGATTTAAAAATAGCAAAATAACAGAATATTAGTTTCAATTTCTGGAAATTAAATAAATCAATGAACATTTCTTGCATTGGTCTTCCGAAAGATCATCTCGAGAATTTGGTTCCATTGAGTGTTTTCTATTTGATCAAACAAACTGAATGAAGTAGAAGCTGTAAAAAGACTGGACAATTAAATGAAACCTACGAGAAATGAAAAAGACACCTCCTCCCATCTTTACTCGCGAATATCAATTTCGTTGTGGAATGGCAATCGGAGTCTTCCCCTCTCGTACTATGCCGTCCAACTATTTTGCAGCGTGCTTCAAAGCTTGGCAAGAAACGTAACGTACCTACGCGTCGTAAACTGTAAGTATGTGTCTTTTTGCCATTTGCTGCCAAATTAGATATTTGATCGGAATGATTCACCTTTTTCTAGAACATTTCAAACAGGGTTTCCTTTAAAGAAAGGAGATTAACCCATTCTATCAATAAACATGAAAAGTATTTGATGGAAAAGTTTAATAAATATTCACTATAAATATTGGAATTATGCATAATGCAGGTATTATAATTAGGTACATACTTTCTAAATACTTTTTTTGACCCCCAAAGCCGATTTAAAATAGGATAATGATTTATACACACTCTTTTAGGAAAACCAGCTTTATTCTGTTGACTATAAATTCCTCCCCAAATATATTTAGGTGTCCCAATTTTATCATCTCTGTGTTTAACCTCATTTCAATACTTACGCTTTAAAAGTATATTATGTACGATATGCGTAATTACAAAAAATTAACAACATTTTTGGAAGAAAATCATTAATAATTGTATCCCTCCAAAAGGAATCAAACGAAAGCTCATTAAATCCTTTTTCCCTTGATGTAAATACCGTAAAGCTTCTAAAGAGAACCCTGAATTACTATTAAATTTCGCGATGGAGGGATGTTGGCTTAATATTTGATTTTTCTTCGAGGGTTTTATTTTAAAATGTGTTAGCTGTAATTTTATGATTTGTCGTACATATTTTTGCAAATAATACTCACTGCCATAGTTTGACGACAGTAAAAAATATTTTCATTATTTCGCTTTGCTGTAGAAGTGCAAATTGTAATTAGAGTAGTTACACATTTTTCCAAGTAGAGAAGCCAAATTTCATTTGGACGAAATTCCATTCATCATGTACTGTATTGAGATTAAATATATGCAATAATATCAATTACCGACACACCGAAAGTAGCGACCTCACAGGCAAAGCATGATATATAAAAATATTTGTCCAATTTTCCTAAATGTTGTATACAGTATTCCACTGCCGCTGTTAGCAATGTTTCTTGTTGATTTTCCTCTTCTTATGTTTGTGGGAAAAAGTCCATTAGTTTTTCCATTATTAAACCTAGAATGGTCTCTCTGGGAATAATAATGCTTATATGGTTAAATTTCTTCGTTTTTATATGGATTTCAAGGCCAATTATTGTTCAAAAATAATCCATTCTCGTTATATCTATTTCTTCTAGAAATTTCTCCTTCATTTTTGAGCAGTTGTACAGTATTTGGAGTTCAACTAACTCTTTCAAATGTTCTATACACGTTGAGTATTTTGAAAGCCCTGGTTAAGGGTACAATCGTTAGATTATCCACTTGTACTAATTTTATAATTGTCTCAATGCATGCAGCATTTCTCGATAATTTCTCTGATATGGGATTCTGCAGCACATTTCCATCTAATTTTAATCGCGTGAGAGCATTGCGCCAGATTTTTACCAATCCAACTACGGTTGGCAATAGTAGTAGTTTTTCAATCGCAAATTTTGTGGTGCATAATGGAAGCAATACCACTGATTTTAACCATACTTATCGAAATAGTATTAGTATAGTATTAATACGGCGATTTATTTCAATTTTTACGGTAACTTGGAATTATTTTGGTATTATTTTCAAGTATTTTGGTATTACTTGGAAGTAATTTGGTATTACTTTGAAGTAATTTGGTATAACTTGGAATTATTTTGGTATTATTTTCAAGTATTTTGGCATTAATTGGATGTAATTTGTCACTGCCTGAAAGTAATTGGGTATTGCTTGATAGTAATTGGGAATTGCTTGAAAGTAAATTAAATTGGCAACATTTGAAAGTAATTTGGTATTACGTACTTGAATATAATAATATTATGTTAGCAAAATAGCTATATACTTATTAAATTATTATAGCAGTCCAGTTTATTACTCACTTTTGGAGGTAAAGTTTTGATTGTTGTTATAATTAAAGTTACGACAATTTTTTGAGACATTCTCTCGGCAATTGAGAATATCGTTATATATCTAAGCCTGGATATCGTTTCGTTGACACTTATATGGATTGACACTTGTGCCAGTTGTATGTACAATGCCATCACTGACATAGACCCGCAACTTCATTTTTAATTGATATTTGGAGCTTTCACTGCTCCAATTGGTTAGTTAAAAAGTTAGAGGCCATCAATTTCACCACATGTGAAGTATCTAGTTTAGCTCGCAGAGTAACTGTGTAAATTTTGTTGACTTCACTGTTGATGTTGACTGTTGATGTCACTTGACACCTACGAGCGAATACTAATTATTAACTTCAGTAGAAACCGCGCTCTGCTACCATGTTAATTATAATGACTGATTATAAGTTTCTATAACCGATTTGCACTAATGCGGGACTAAGATAAAATTATTTAGTAACACACGGAATGAGTTAAGGTGTAGACTCGTTTAAGCTTTCTAGCAAATTCAACCTGAATTAATCGTACAGAAATCAAAGTACACGTCAGCAAAGTGGAGCCTATCAACAAGTGTGAGTTGAACTGAACTGACCCAAGAATCAACTCGTAAAAATCCGACGATATCACTGTCTCTGCCACGACTGGTGTTGGTAGATTAAGTAATTATATCTGAAATGCCGTCCATTCCGTTATGAAGGTCAAATGTCCATTAGTGGCATTTCCCCTAGACAGATCTGAATTTATTTAGCGTTACTTTCAGAATAGAGGCCGTGAAAGGAACAGCTTCGTGTTTTGGTGAAAATGTTTTCTGCCCCTGTCAAAGGTCTTTTACTACGTAGTTTACAAAAAAATTAACCAGGCATTACAAACACACTATTCAAAGAAGCAAAGGTGGAAGTTAGCCAAAGTAGACTTTTCGTACCTTATGTACCTTCGTGAGATGACTTTAGATAACTTCAGGGATTAGTTGAAAAGTAAGAATGGGACACTACTCCTTTTGTAAAATATGTCCGAACATATTGAATGGTACTTTGGCAATACTTGGGCAATCAAATGCGCAGCAGCCAGTTTCTGATGATTTTTGTTTTTCACTAAGTCACAGAAAAATTTAATCACCTCCTCGACGAAACTTAAATATTAGAATTTGCGAAGGGTAGAAATTAGGCCTTGCAAACCCGCTCCATATTTCAAAACCCGGGTTTCGGGTTTACCCGGGTTTACCCGGGTTTACCCGGGTTTCGGGTAAACCCGGGTTTTGAAGACTGAAACCCGGGTTTAAACCCGGGTTTTGAACATATGTATTTATGCCAATAATTACCTAGAATTCTGCAAATATAACGCACAAAAAACTTTTTAGACTACGAAGAATGCAATAAAACGTTTATTCGAAAAGCTAAACTATTCTACAATTCGGTCAATTTGAAAAACGACCTCAAAAAAGCTAAGCACATGTAAAGTCTTAGCTTCTACTTCAAATCTTATTGCAAATATACCCAGCAGCAGATGTAAATGCGACGTTCTGACTCAACACTCGTAGGCTTAATTGTTAGAATATAATCATAAGCTATTTTGAGCTCAACTTGTAACGGCGTTTTTATTTTTACGCGCTTGTAATGTCCATGTTCAATATAATCCAAATCTAACATACTATATCGCTTCAGGATTATCAGGATCCTGTTGACGATCCAACAATTGTTCGATCCAGATTTGATGCAGGCAACTTATTAATTAAATAGGTATTCTTT